>SNQJ01S0049425.1:55708-79593 GCA_010110895.2 Picea sitchensis | reverse complement strand
CATACTCATGCATACATATTTTTACGTGGAAACTCAACTGGGAGAAACCCACATATACTTTTCTTAAGTAGTTTCAAGATTTTACAAGCACTCACTCCCTGCGTTTTCCAACACCTACTAGAAGGAGACACCAATCCCCTTGTAATATTTTAAATGATGATATAGGATCAAATCAACCTTCAAATACAATCCTAAAATCACTTCTCAAATCTACATACAAAACTGCCTAGAACTGTACCTCAAATATGCAAACTTGTAAGATTATCCATGAGCTTAATTTTTTATTTTTGATTTTGAAACTTGGACCTTAGATATTAGGATCTATTACCCTTCTAATTAAAAAAGTGGAATTCAATTTGGACCAACCAAGCTTCAGATATAACTGTTTTATCTCGAATACATGTTTGGGACTAGTTTTTGGATTAGTCACAAACCCTAACTTCCAACAATTATAACTCTGTACATGTAATGAATCAGGATCTGAAACTTGTACCCAATATTCTTCTCTATCTTCTCTGAAATTCCTCCATGTTTCTCTCCTCAACTCATCCCTGAAAAAAAGTTATAGCAAAAATGGCAAGATGAATCATTTTGAAGAAGAAAACCCTAGTTTTACAAACCTCAACTTCCATTGAGTATAACTCCAAACCTGTAACGAGTCAAGACCTAAAATTCATATCCAAGATTCTTTGCTATCTATTCTAAAACACCTCCAAGTTTCACTATCTGAATCATTCCAGAAAAAAAGTTATATCGAGAATGCCAAGATTACCTTAAAAAAAAACCCTAGAACAAATCCTCACAAGACTTCATCTTCCCTTGGAATTTTTCCCTTCTTCACTTCTTCTTCCCTTAGAAATTTGCTCCTCTAGGATGAAATTCGATCCTCTTCCTTGGCTAAGTCGAATTAGTGTGATCCAAATTCCAAATGAGGCTCCTCTTATTTATATGTGTCTTTTCCAAACGAGGCTCCTCTTCCTTAAGGATGGTCGACCTTAGGGGCTTCTTTACTTTACTTTAGGGGCTTCTTCTCTTGGCTTTAGAGGCTTCTTCACTTGGATTTAGGATCTTCTTCACTTCACTTTAGGGGCTTCCTCACTTGGTTTTAGGGCTTATTCAAGGCTCCTTCAAGGCTCCATTTGTGTACAACTCAAAGTGGGCATATAAAAACAACCACATGTTATCTTGTGTCGTGAGGACCATGTTTAAAAGTTATGCCACAAGGGGACCACTTTGGAGTTATATACACTTATGTCTAGGATCCTTCAAGGCTATTCAATTCTTCTTCAATTGGACACATCATCATCACTTTTAGGGGCTTCTGGGCTTAGCTTTAGGGCTTCTTCTAAGGTTGACATCAATGACAACCAATTTTCCAACAATCTCCCCCTTTGGCATTGATGGTGACTTGGTAAAAAAATAGTGTTCCCCCTGTCTTCGTCCTCCGATCCCAATGAACATATTGTCCTCTTTTATTCATGTTGACTCCACCCATCTTCATGCTTCTAGTTTTATTGTTTTTCTCTCCCCCTTTGACATCAATGACAAAGGGTAACTCCCCCTGACAATATTCCCCTTTTTGTTATTGCAGAAGATTATGGAAATCAATTTGAAGTAGAAATTACTCCCAATTATTGTCGAATATACTCAAAGGTCTCCCTAGGAAGAGGCTTTGTGAAGATGCCTGCAATCTGTTCTTTTGTCCCAATGTACTCCAACTTGATATTCTTTTATGTGACTTGTTCCCACAGAAAGTGGAACTTAATTGGAATATGTTTAGTCTTGGAATGCATCACTGGATTCTTGGAGATGTTTATAACACTGGTGTTGTCATAGAGTATCGGAACGGGCTCATCATATTTCACTTGTATCTCTTGTAGGGTTTTCTTCATCTAGAGAATCTGAGTACAACATGTTGTTGTTGTGATATATTATGCTTTTGTTGTGGTAAGGATATTGTAAATTGCATCTTGCTCAACCAGGACACTAAGTAGTCACTTAAGTAGAAATATGCTTCACTTGTACTTCTTTTGTCACCAATACTTCATGCACAGTCTGCATATGTGTAGGAAACCATAGTTAACTATTTCCTTTTGGATACCATAACCCAAAATATGTTGTTCCTTTAAGATATATGAAGATCCCTTTCACTGTTAGAACATGGGTTTCCTTTGGTGCCGCTTGAAATATTGTGACCTATCCAACTGCTCGAATTACATCTGGTCTAGAGGCTATCACATAGAGTAGACTACCAATCATTGATTTTCAAAGTCTTTGATCTGCTTCTTTAGATTCATCATCTTTGCTCAACCTGCAATTGGTAACCATGGGAGTACTCACAGGTTTACAATCTTCCATTTTGAACTTCTTTAATATTTCCTTGATGTACTTGGTTTGGGAAATGAAAATTCCTTCAACTAGTTGAGATATCTGGAGTCCAAAAAGAAAGTCAACTTCCCAAATAGGGACATTTCAAATTCATTATACATATCCTTGGCAAACTTCTGACTCAATCTATCATTATCACTTCCAAAGATGATGTCATCAACATACACTTCAATATTAATCATACTGTCTTGATCCACTTTTATGTGGAGGTTACTATATGCATTTCCCCTTCTAAATCCTTGTTGTTGTAAGCACCTATCCAATCTTGAGTACCAAGCTCCTAGAGCTTGCTTAAGTCCATATAGAACTTTCTTCAATATGCAAACATAGTCTTCCTTTTCTGATAATAGAAACCCTTATGCTTGTTCTATGTAGACTTCTTCTTCATTATCCATTTAGAAACGTTGATTTTACATCCATGTGATACACTTTTATCCTTTTGTAGCATGTGTAATCCAAGAACATTATGATTGCTTTCATTATGGCCACATGAGCAAAGGTTTCTTTAAAATCTATTCCTTCAACTTGAGCATATCCCTTGCAAACTAGTCTCTCTTTGTTTATGGTTACGTGTCCATCTTCGTTTAACTTGTATCTGAATACCCATTTTGTCCCGATCACATTTTTGTCCTTTGGTCTTGGTCCTTGGAACTAGTTCCCGTGTCTCATTCTTCTCTATTTTATTTAGTTCTTCTTCCATAGCCTTGATTTGGTGTTCATCATTTATGGCTTCCTCAAAGTTACTTGGTTGAACTGTAGATGGAAATGAACAATGTCCTTGTTCATGTGTCTATGCTTGCCTCCTTCTTATGGTTTCTACTCCAACACTTCTATCTCCAATGATTTGTTCTGGTGGATGATTCTTTTGAACCCAACAGTTAGGTGTCATAAAAGGTGTCTGAAAATCTTGTTGGTTGTTTTCTTCTTGTTCTACTTCTGACTACTTATCTTCTTCTTGTTCTTCTTCCTCCTCCTCTTCTTCTTACTTTAGTTCTTCATTCTCCTATTCTTCAAAGATGTTTGAATTTTTTATTTCCTTCCTAATCTTCAACAAGTCTGTTTCATCAACTTTTACATTGATGCTTTCCACTATCTTGTTAAGTTTTAGATTGTACCACTTATGTGCTTTGTTTTTGCATGGGTACCCAACAAATATGCCTTCGTCTACCCGAGAGTCAAATTTTCCAATTTTCCAATCTTTTTGTCTTCCCTTTTTATGTAACACTTGCTTCCAAACACTCTAAAGTGTTTGACATTGGTCGGTCTTCCTTTCCATAACTCATATGGAGTCTTATCAATATTACTTATGATAAATACTCTATTCAAGGTATGAATGGTTGTATGCATTGCTTGTCCCCAAAATATATCACTTAAATTGGAGTCACTCAACATGGTTCTGGCCATTGTTTTTCCTTTCAACAACTCCATTTTGTTGAGGTATTCTAGTTGTTGAGAATGATCTGTTTACTCCATATTCTTCACAGAAATCCCTGAATTCATTTAAAGTAAACTCACCTCCATTGTTTGATCTTAAGCATTTGATTTTCAAATCAATTTCATTTTCAACCAGTTCCTTGAATACCCTAAAACATTCGAAAGTTTCTGACTTTTTTCTCGAGGAAGCAAACCCAAGTCATTCTGGTGTAGTCATCAATGAATAACATGATGTATTGTTCACCATCAAGTCCTTTTGTACTCACGGGCCCACATAAATCAGTCTGAACAATATCCAATGGTTTTGTTGTAGAGTATTCCTTTGTCTTAAATTCAACTTTTGTTTGTTTTCTGTGTTGACAGTGCTTGCACATAGTATTTGTTGGCTTTGTAATTTCTGGAATTTCTCTTATAGCTTGCTTATTGTTGATCTTGACAAGATTATCAAAGTGTATATGGCTCATTCTCCTATGCCAAAGCCAACTTTGATCTTCTTTTCCCAAACAACATCTTTCTTCTTCGATCTCATTCAAGATGTATATGTTGTTTGGAGTCCTTGTCACTGCTGTCAGTAGTATGCCTCATCCTTCTTTCCTTACTTCACATTCTTTTGAATTGGATATAGGTGTGTGTCCCTGATCACACATTTGGCTCAAACTTAGCAAATCATGCTTCATTTTTCAACAAGTAGGACATTTTCTGCCAGATCATCTTTGTTTCCAAGACTGAATATGCCTTTTCCTATAATTTCGGTTGAGTTTTCATTGCCAAACGTGACAGACCCCTCTTTTTCTTTCTTTAATGTTACAAATTTGTTTTTGTCTCCAGGCATGTGCTTTGAGCAACCACTATCAATATACCAATGGCTTCTTCTATCTTGGGCTTGTAAGGCAAACCCACATTCCTCAACCTTCAAATCTTCTTGCTTCCTTTTCCAAGTTCTCTATTGTTCCCCTATATGATTGAAAGGAACATGCCTAGTTTACCTTGAAGAAACTATCAAATCACTTTTTCAATTTCTGGATATGTGTCCAAAATTGTTACATTTATAGCATTCAATTTCATAACTCAGAGCACCAAAACTATTATAATTTATGTCAAACGCCTCACGAGGCTTTCTGGGATAATTGTCTTCATAATGGTTCTTTGGATTTTCATATCTACTTCTCTTCCAAGCATTTCTACCCTTTTCATAGGCTCTACAATTTATGGCTTTATGCCCAAAAGTATTGCAAGAATAATACAAGGAAAGAAAAATATTTTGGTACCTGGGTGTGGGTGGTTTTCTAGTTGGTGTTGTTCTTTTGAAATCATGATCTTCTTCTTGGATATTCTTCATTGTTGGTTGTTGATTCCATGTTCCTCTGAATGCACGATCTTCTTCTTGATTCTTCTTTATTTTTGGTTTTTGTATATCCTCCTTTAGTGTCTTGCATTCTTCTTTCTTGATGGAACCCTTGATAGTATCTGCATAACTTCTTTGCTCTGCTTCATTTCCTGTTACCATAGAGATTGAACCCTCATCAATATTGTTCTGTTTGTATCCAATTCTAGACTTGTCATAGAATGGTTTTTTATTGCAGATGATTTCATCCAATATTTTGGTGTTATTGCCAACATTTAGTTGGATGTCCTTCTTCTGTAGTTCCTTTCTTTGTGAGACTATTTCAGCTTCCAGATTCCTTGTTATTTTCTTGTTTTCTTCTAGTTGTCTCTTGAGTGTTTCTTCAATCACTTTGGCTTGTTCCAACTGAATCCTTAGATCTATGATAGTCTCCTTGGCTTCTTCAAAATTTTTGTTAGGGTTTTGAAATCCTTCCTTTGGTTTACTTAACTCTTCTTTGAGAGACTTGTTTTTCTTCCTTGTTATTCTTAGATCACTTAAGGACTGTTCAATT
This sequence comes from Picea sitchensis, assembly GCA_010110895.2. Classification (NCBI taxonomy): domain Eukaryota; kingdom Viridiplantae; phylum Streptophyta; class Pinopsida; order Pinales; family Pinaceae; genus Picea; species Picea sitchensis. Next base: position 73,873 of record SNQJ01S0049425.1, on the reverse strand, counting down.
CTGCCTCAATATTCACTCCTCCTTCTTCTTCATAGTCTCCTTCATTATTTTCAGTAGTTTCCTCTTGAGTCTCTAATGCCATGAAGAGTACTCTTCTTGAGTCACTGTCACTATCATCATCTTCATCGAAAGAGGAACTATCATCTTTTGAATAGAGTATTTTCTTTTTAAAAAATATTCATTTATTTATTTCCTTGTCTCTTTTATGATATTTCTTTTACTTCTTAGGAACTTCTTATTCATCACTATTTGAACCCCTTGCATAAGGACATTTGGAAGCAAAATGACCAACTTTACCACAATTAAAGCATTTGAAAGGAAGCTTGCCTTTGTATTTCTCGAATCCTCTTTTCAGCTTTCTCATAAAGTTGGCTTCTTCTTCATTGTCTGAATTGTCACTATTGTTGGAGCGGGGTTTTGACCTTGGCTTGTTCTTTCTTGTCTTCTTGGAGGATTTGAAAGTTGCTTCCCTTATGGATGGATTTTCCTGTTTTGTTCTCATTTCATATGTTGTAAGTATTCCATGTAATGCATCCATGCTCAACGTAACATGATCTTGTATTTCTTCTAGAGCTGATGTTTTAGGGTCAAATCTCATTGGGAGAGATCTCAATATCTTTTGCACAATAACTAAATTTTCATTGTTTTCTCCCAGTCCTCTTATAGCATTCACAATTTCATCAACTCGAAGAAAACAAGCTTCAATGTCTTCATCTTCCTTCATTCTCAGATGTTCAAATTGTCCTATGTAAGTTTGAAGCTTGGCCCCTTTGACGTTAGCATCTCATTCATAAACAATTTTGAGCTTGTCCCATATTTCCTTTGTAGAATCACAATGCATAAACTTAACAATTTTTGAACATGTTAGACCACTTAGAATTAAATTTATAGCCTTTGAATTGTATTCATTGATATTTTTCCCAGTATTATCTATTGGGGGAGAAGTTGGTGCAGTGTATCCATTTACTACAACTTGCCAAACATCAAATCCCTGTGTATGCAAAAATGCTCTCATTCATATGCTCAAAAAAACATACTTTTGTCCATCAAACAATGGTGTTCCATTGTTAAACTGTCCTTGCTTATCGATGATTTGTCTTCCAGTGGTTAGATTGTTCCTGAAGGAACCCGCTCTGATACCAATTGTTAGAATATTCAAGAATACTGAGAGGGGGGGTGAGTTAGTATAGAATTATTTCAACAATTTTAACCTTCAATCACTACATAAAAATTAACCATTAATAATATCATTCATCATCACATAAAATCATACACATTGCACACATATTTTTACATGGAAACCCAACTGGGCGAAAACCATGAAAACTTTTTTTAAGTAGTTTCAAGATTTTACAAGCACCAACTTGAAGGAAGCACCCAATCCTTGAGTTTTCCAGGACCTCCTGGAAAGAGACACCAATCCCCTTGGAATATTTTAAATGATTATATAGGATCAAAGCAACCTTCAAATACAATCCCAAAATCACTTCTTAAATATGCATACAAAACTTCTCAGAACTGTACCTCGAATCTGCAAACTTGTAAGATTCACCACGAACTCAATTTTTCATTTCTGATTATGAAACTTGGACTTCATATATTAGGATATATTCTCCTTCTAATGCAACAAGTGTAATTCAATTTGGACCAGCCAAGCCTCAAACATAATTGTTTTATCTCGAACACCTGTTTGGGACTAGTTTATGGATTAGTCACAAACTGTAACTTCCAACAAGTATAACTCTGTACTTGTAATGAATAAGAATTTGAAACTTGTACCCATTCTTCTTCAATATCTTCTCGGAAATTCCTCCAAGTTTAGCTCATTGACTCGTCCTCGAAAAATAATTATAGTGAAAATGGCAAGATGACTCGTTTTGAGGAAGAAAACCCTAGTTTTAGAAACCTCAACTTCCACTGAGTATATCTCCAAACCTGTAATGAGTCAAGACCTGAAATTCTTACCCAAGTTTGTTCGCTATCTCTTATGAAACACCTCCAAGTTTCACTATATGAAACATTCTAGAAATAAATTTATATCGAAAATGCCAAGATGGCCTTCAAAGAAAATCCTAGAACAAATCATCACGAGACTTCATCTTCCCTTGGAATTTCGCCCTTCTTGACTTCATCTTCCCTTGGAAATTCACTCTTTTAGGTTGAAATTTGCTCCATTTCCTTGGCTAAATCAAATTGGTGTGATCTAAATGCCAAACGAGGCTCCTCTTATTTATATGAGTCTTCTCCACATGAGGGGGTGTGACCAAGGGTTGCAACTTTTGGGTTGAACCTCTTCCTTAAGGATGACCAAACTTAGGGGATTCTTTACTTTACTTTAGGGGCTTCTTCCCTTGGCTTTAGGGGTTTCTTCACTTGACTTTAGAGGCTTCTTCACTTGGTTTTAGGGCTCCTTCAAGGCTCCATTTGTGTACAACTCAATGTGGGCATGTGGAAACAACCACATGTTATATCATCTTGTGAGGGTCGTGCTTAAAAGCTACATCATAAGGGGACCACTTTGGAGTTATATACACTTATGTTAATGATCCTTCAAGGCTTCTTCGAGTGGACACATCATCATCACTTTTAGGGGCTTCTTGGCTTTATTTTAGGGATTCTTCTAAGATTGACATCAATGATAACCAGTTTTCCAACATAACCAACCCTATATGTTCAAATTTAACCATTTAAAACAACTGAAAAACTTGAATTATAAAACTAAAATATAACTGCAAACAAAAGTTAGCATTTATAATTATAAATACCTATACAAAATAATAAGAGAATCTAAAATCAATTTGGACACGGATAATTTTAAGGATGGAAATTTATATTAAAATGTAGAAACCTTGGCTAATCTTACTAGTCCTTAATATGCAAAATGTAAAATGTTTGGCGATACTTTTGAAAAAATATTCAAATTTATAAGGATTTTATATAGTTTCTACAAAATTTTGGCGATTTTTCAGGTAAACTAATTTTATTCTATGGAATTTGGGCGAATTGTTTTTAGAAAAGAATGAACATTGACGAAACTTTTTTTGGGAGTATTCCTTCGTCAATTTACCTTTACCTTTCGAAATAGGAATATAGAATGCTCGAGGTATTGTATCCAAATAGGAATATGGAATCTTTCGTCAATATGGAAAAAAGGAAAATTGACGAAATAGGAATATGGAATGCTCGAGGTATTATATCCAAGATCTCTCGTAGTGAGGAAACACCACTACAAAGAATAATGGCAAGTTTCCAACAAATTTCCAATTAATTTTGAATAAAATTATTGCAGTAAAACTATGTTTCTTTGTTGAAAAATGGATGGATGATATTTCTAGCAATCTGTTTGGATTTTTAATGCAAGAGAAAATGTTAGATTTTGATAGTCATAAAAGGAAAAAGAGAATTATGAGGGTTTTGGATTCTCTTGATTCTCTTAAGGTTAGGCTTCATATTTAAGGTGGTTGGTCTACCCCATTTACCGTCCATAAATCATAAGAAAGTACTAAAAATTGCAAAAAAAATCCTTAAAAAGGTGTAAATAAAAGTTAAAACATATATATCACATACAATTTGAATATACTTAATAATCAATAATATATTTTTCTTATTTAAAAATTAAAATAAATTTTATATCGTACCAAACAATAAATTATAATATTTTTTTTTTCCATGTGAGAGCATGCATTTTGTTCCCATAAGGTCTTTACAGAAGCCAAGACCTGTCTGCCTAGATACATAGATCAGTCTAAAATATATATGATGCCTGCTAGACATTCTGAACTAAAACTAGGGATTTGTTGCCATATTTTGTAACCACATAAAGACCTCACCCTTTAGGGAGAAAGCAGAGAAGAAGGCACTAAGTGTCTGAAGATATCCTTGTCCAAAAATACAACAGTACTTGTCTTGTTTTTTGAGAGACTTTAAACCATAATAAAAAGAAAAAATATACTTTCTTGTTAAATCATTTTAGTCATGTTGAACCCTTTGTTCAATAAAAGGCATGTGATAGTGTTCCTGCCTTTGACCATCCAAAAACTCTAATATGTGCCACTGCCCATGAGCCATAGAAGTGCCTTTTCTAGATAAGGATTTCGTTGCTCCGTTTCTTTCCCTGTACACATGGGTGAAAGACAAATTTGTAAATAACTCTGTAATTTGAAAGACTTCTTCTAGAAGAGAAGCAAGAAAAAAGTTGTGGCATCTTTGAGTTCTCCTCATCCAGTTGATAATCACTAAAGAATCCCCGAAGATCTGAAGATATGTTATCCCTTTTTCCCCATCAATGTTGAACACACCACCCACACTAAAGGGGGGGGGGTGAATTAGTGTGTGGACTTTTCTAACTTTTCTTCCTACAAGTTAGTAGTTAAAACATAATTGAACAGATTAAGAACATTTAAATCATAATCACAATGGACACAAGAGACACCAGATGTTTGTGTTAGCTTTTGTATAATTGATATGAATATTGTAATATGAATTTTCCAAGCAACAACTATTTGGTATCAACACCAACTGAAGTAAGGAGCACCAACTCCTCGGAGAGCACCAACTCTCAAGCAAGACCCAACTTGCCACAAGACCCAGCTTGCTGATAGAACACAGTCTATCCAACTAGAGTTCATTCAACTCTAGTAGCAGTGATCCATTATAGAATCAACTCTATCTCATGATCAGAGGTATACCATAAACGCTCATCACCACATTTCATCTTCCCTCTGAAATTCATGCCTTCTTCGCTTTATCTTTCCTCTGATATATTCACGCCTTCTTCACTTCTACATCTCTCTTATATTCGCATGGACCTCAGGTCCCGATTCGCCTCATTCACTTCACGAGCCACTCTTCATCCACAAGCACCCTTTAAAGTGAACCAATCATGGTTATATTTATACTTGTTTATGCTCTAAACTTGTTTAAGTTATTGAGCCGACTTTTGCAACAAGTTATAACTAACTTGTTCATTTACAATAACTTTTGGGACCACCAGAGATCATCAATCCGGGTCTTCAACGTTACACTTGGTATCCCCTTTCCTTTCACGATTCAATCACAGTCATGGATCGATTTCCTTCGTCTCTGTGATAACAAAGATCGACGCTTCCTTCAAACCATGTTCATATGATCAATGGTGTAGAACCACGGGCTTATCAATTTAAGTGACGCATTGCTTTTTGCCTTTCAAATCTCTTTACCATGTGACCAATGACGTTGACCAGATGTTAGGCGAGACGAGCGCTTGATCGCTTATCAATTCAATGGTCATGATTCAATCTTCGATGAGATGGATGATTTTCGTAACTTCAACACTTCGCCCTTCGAAACTTTTGGGCTTGAAACCTTTCAAATCTCCCGAAGCAGATTTTGTCAAACAGATCGAACGATTCTCATTATATCACGGAACCAGATCAATGGTCATATTCGATCCTTACATATGTCCTTCATTGCTTAATCCAATGACCAGGACTTAATCAAACAATGAGATGGATGGCCACCTTTTACTCCGCGACTTCGTCTATTATGATTACGCTATCATTCCACTGTATTTTGATCAACGATTGAGAATGCAACCGAACATCAGATCGACGGTCAAGATCTCCTTCGGGTCTCCAGACTTCAGAGATTTCGAGTCTCAACCCCTTATTTCCTCCATACGTCAATCTTTCGGAGCTGACAAATCGATGATGCGTGTCCCTCTCAGATTAATGGTCGAGATCTCCTTCGGGTCTCCAGACTTCAGAGATTTCAAATCTCAACCCCTTCTTTTCTCTGGAGTGATCACCTATTGTGCAAGTCATAAGTGGAGGAGACCGCTTGTTGTCGGTTAATACTTCCCCTTACACTATCCTTCCACTGTAGTAGATCGATGGTCGAGAGTGCTCCCAAAGTGATCTTCAAATCGGACGTCTCATGTCCACTTTGAGTCTTCGACATTCGGGACTTCGGGACTTTGGGCGAGTGCTGGTGGTAAAACTCCCGGAGTGACGTAACTTACTTGCATCACTTGATGATGTGTCACGAGCCAAGCAGTTTCCACGTGTCACTCAGATTTGTGATTTGCACGTACCTGAAATGCTGATTTCAACTTGACACTTGTCGTTCTCTGATTGTGCCACGTGTCCTTGCTGACGTAGACTGTTGACGTGGTCTGTCATAGTTTCTTTCTAACGTCGATGTAGATCTCTTGATGTGACACATGTTCATCTCCTTGATCTAACAATCGGAATAGTATTCGAAGGGTATCTCAAATCAACGACTGAGAGTAACTTTGAAACTTCGTCCTTCGGGACTTCGGGCCTTTTGACATTTCTTGGTGCTGAAACTCCCGAAGTATTTCTCCCTGAGTGACATAACTTACTTACGTCACTTGTTGACATAGCACGAGCCAATTTATTCTTGACACTTGTCATCATTTGATTATGCCATGTGTATTTGTTGATGTGGTCTGATGACATGGTCTGTCACATATCCTTGTTGATGTGGTCTGCTGATGTGGTCTGCCATGTGTCATTGCTGACGTAGTCTGATGCATTTTCTTGCTGACGTGGTATGCTGACCAACAACCCTGATCCAATGGTCATCGTATGTCCTCCAAATCCGATGGTCCTTATTCATTTCGGATTTTCGAGCTTCGGGTATTTCAAATCTCAAACTGAATTCTTGAAGTGAGATTTCTCCGAAGCGTAAACTCCTCGCAACTTTAGATCTGAACTAAATGTTGTTCGTCGATCATGAACTTAGATCGACGGCTTGATCTGTCAGCGATGCAACTCTTCTAGCTTATCCCGTCCTTCTACTTTGAAATGATCCGACAGTTGATGTAAATTCACATTTTGGGAATTTCAAATCTCAAACCTTTCAGAGCGTAACCTCCTCACATCTTTATACCCGAAACAAATGTTGTTCGTTGATCGGGATCTTAGATCGATGGCTCGATCTTTCCATGATGTAGCTTTTCTAGCTTATCCTGTCCTTCCACTCGAAAGTGATCCGACGGCTGACGAGAATTCACATAATCGAGATCTGAGTTCTTATCTCGCTTATCCTATCCTTCCACTTGAAAATGATCCAATGACTAATGGGAATTCGGGTTTGATCCGACCGCTGGCGGGTATTTGGATAATCAAATTGTCGATTGTTTTGCCCCACTTATCCTGTCCTTCCACTCAAAAGTGATCCAACGGTTGTGAAGATTCTTGAAGCAGATCCACGATTAAGGATGATGGCGGAACCACAACTTGCGATTGATTTAACTCGTCACCCAAACTCTGCAATTGGAATTGTGCATTGTTGGTGAGTCAACCACAATCGTCGATCTTCGAAGCTATAAGATCGGATGGTCCTGACTAATTGCGGGATTGGAACTAGCACGATATTTAATTCTCCTTTCGATCTCCGTAATCTATCCCTGTCGTTGATCTGGCGACTACGCATCTGACGGTCACAACTCAATCCGACTTAATCTGATCGCTTGTTGGATCAACCACAGTCGTTGATATCTGTATCTATGAGATATAATGATCTAGGCCAATTGCGGGATTGGAGCTAGCGAGTCATTTAATTCTCCTTTTGATCTCCGTAATTTATCCCTGTCGTTGATCTGACTTGCAGATCGACGGTCACGATCCTCCAACGATCCTCAACCCCACGGTCACTCATATGATCATTGTCTGTTATATGAGACGATCAACATCGTCAATTTCCTTGATCGGACGACCGCTAAGACTTCTCACCTTTTCCTGTGCAATGGTTGAATTCTCAATATTTCCATCTATCCCGACGATACTTCTGCAATGCGCTTCTTCCTTCTGAGCTTTAATCTTCATTCGCGAACCCTCCTAAGATTTTATCATAGGAACATTGTTGATCCTATCGTGATCAACAATAATCACTAATTGCTTCAGTGTATCTCTGCATTTGCTAACATACTGCGTTTTCCCTTCTAAGCTTTTGATATCTGCATATTGTTCGCTCCTCCTCCCGAGCTTTTGATATCTGCATATTGTTCGCTCCTCCTCCCGAGCTTACACTTTTGATCTCTACATATTGTTTGACATCTTCTTGCTAACTAATATACTTGTTGACATCAATTACAATCTCATCTGTGGTAATTCATCATTAACAATAGATCATCACATCGATTGTTGACATCAATGACAATATGTCCAACAATCAAAAGAGAGAAGAAGCTTTAAGGCCATAAGTTTTGCATAATTATTTAATCCCTGAACCAAACCCCATTTTATCTTATAAAAATGTGTTGGCGAAAGATGGAGGACTCCCCCACCCCCACAGTGTACTCTGAGGTCTTTGGAAGCCCCATCAAAAAAACCCAAGGTCTAGTCTGGTTTATTTGTTGTTCCATGACATGTATAGGGGGGGGACTTTCTCTTGAGGAAAATGTGCTAAGATGGCAAGACTTTTGGCTACAATAATATCTAGAATGGAGTCTTTTGTCTTGAAAATAACAGAGTTTCTGGCAATCCAGATGCCCCAAGTGATGAGAAGGGGTAGTGCCTTAATCTTTTTGTTCCTAGGATTTTGAACCTAGGACTTCCAGGCTTCTTTTATGGAAGTTCCTTGCCAGGAGTAGGAAGAAACCAACACCGTGGATACAATTCACCAAGCTTGGATAGAAAAATGGCATCTCAGGAAAATATGTAAAGAAGTTTCCTCTTCACCCTTACAAAGGGAACACCAGCCCGATCCTTCTAGGTCCCTTTGCTTCATCTTATCCCATGTGGGGACCTTCTTCCTTAATAGACACCACATGAACAATCTAGCCTTTGGGGGGCATTTTGCTTTCTAAATCCCCTTCCACCTCCATTCAAGAACTTGTTGGTTTTGTACAGATGAGAGAAAAGAATAACCCTCTTTTGGAGTGTATACCCCAAAGGGTATGAGATGCCATATGATCTCATCCTCTTGATCTCTTATTCTGATATGACTTAATTTTAGTGCCCTGATATACTCATTCTAAGGTGTAATGAAAGGTTCCTTGATCCAAAATGGATCCAGGAAGGCCTAAAAATCAAGCTCTCGGAAACAGACGAAACTAGTACCATTGCGTCGAGCTCGTCGCGCCGATTCCGACCATATATTTTTTTTCCCAAAATGGACATTGTATGCGAAAGTTATCGCGTTCTGATCGATTTCCCAAACAGGCAAAAAAAGTCAACTGATCAAAGTCAACATGAAATACTGCTGACATCAGCAGGGACACGTGGCAACACGAGAAGGTGACACATATCACTCATTTTTGGCATTTTTAGGGGCTGATGTGGACTAATAAAAAATTGACACATGGCACTGTATGGAATGCTAATGTGGCCCAATGACAGTTTGACAAGTGGCAGTATGGATGACAGGTGGCAGTACAGATGCTGACATGGCATCCGAATGGGTAGGTGACTTGGTAGTATGGATGATGTCGTGGCATGCTCAGGGTATGACACGTGATTGTACGACAATGATGTGGCAGGCTGATAGGACGGTGACTTGGTGCTGACTATGCGCTGACTATGTTGGTGACTGAATTATACAGTCCAATCACAGGGTGACACGTGGCCAAATCAGAGGGCACCATGTGGCACTCTGGATTTGGCCAAGGTTGGCTAGGTAAAAAATTTGTTACCTCCTCTGGAATCGAACACCCGACCTCCACACATAGCAAAGACTTCGCAACCACTGGCGGACCGATTGGACTACCCGTTGAGACTTAACAAACCTCCGACCGACCTTCATTTTGTTGTGATATGGCCGGATGTTTTGGGGTAAGCCTCGGTCGGCGGGGGCTAGCCCGACTGACCAGGGGCTATGGACTAGGGGTTAGCACCGAATGGTTAGGGCACAGGGAGTTTAAAGCTCAGATTTATGGTTGCCATAGGACCTGGAAAGGGGGGTTAGACCAGAGTTTAGGGGCCAACGCTTAGCACATGGCCATATGGCGTGCCCCATATTCCTAGGGGCCCATAGAAAGGGGATGGCTCCCAATATTTGTTGGATTTTGGGTTTTGAACTATATATTACGATTTTTTTGCTGATTTACCCTGATTTTATTGGATTTTGGCCATTTTTGGAGGATCTGGAGCCCTTTTTGAGGCTATCTCTTGTGGGGAAGCTAGGAGGAAAACCCCAAATCAAGATCTATATAAATCAGAGGTTTTTTGACAGTCCAAAAAACTTCAGAATAGGAGAAATGTTGAAGAATTCATGAAGCCTAAGCCATTTTTATGCAGGGAAGCCATTGAGGGAGCGAACTTTGGAGGCCATTTTCGGGAGCTGGGCTCAACCTTTTTCAGTGTCGTCAGTTGTGTTGGATTCTTGAGGTCGAGAAGAACATAGCTAGACCAATTTGTAATCCTTTTGATGCATTCTGATGTACTTTTGAAGCATTGAATATTAAGAAGAAAGCCTCCCCCACTGAGACAAAGGCCCAGAGACGTAGGCAACCTTATCGAACTTCATTATCAAGCTTGTTGTTGTGGTTTGTTGTTCCTTATGTTTACTTTATGATGTGCATTCTTTATGATGGCTGCAATATTAATTTATTAAGATCTTCTTATTTTCTTAATTCCTGAGTGGTAATTGAACACATGCTTAAAACTCAACCAAGTCTTTAAAAGATCATTTTCGGATCAAGTGGTATTAGAGCAGGTTGATAGTTGGTTGTTTGAGTTTGCATGATTACCAAGGAAAAGATAAGTCGAGCTTTTAGAATGAGATCTAGAGATTGGATCAAGAAAGAGGACTTCTCAAAGTGAGAATATGGCATCTGAAGAAGGAATGTCTCGGAACGAGATAGAGTTTCAAAAGACATTCTTCACCATGTCTGAGATGGTAAAGGTCTTATATGATGATTACTTGGAACAGAAGAGGTCTTTCCAAGGGGAATCTTCAAAAAAAGACAAAAGTGAAGAAGGAGAGGATCCTCCTAAAGCTCCTCCTTCACCTCCTTCATCTCCATCATCTTCAAGTACAAGTGCAACTTCTACCGCAAGAAAAATTTCCCATAAACATAAACATGACATGGCATTACTTAAGCTTGATGTGAAATTCAAATTGCCCATGTTTGAATGGCGAAGTCAATATTGAGAGGCTTGATAACTGGGTCAGACAGATGGAAGTTTATTACAGTGTGCAACAAATCAAAGATGAGGCAACCCAAATCAAATTGGCATCGCTTCGTCTTGCAGGCACAACACTCATATGGTGGTAGAGTAAGTTGTAACATGGTACTCAACAAGTTGGTAATGTATTTCCATCGTGGTAACATTTTGCTTTTGCACTTAGAAAACAATTTTATCCTTTGGGTTATAAGGAAAAGGCTTTAATTGAATGACAAAGTCTTAAACTAAGAAAAGGACAAATGGTGAAAGAATACACATGAATTTCGTAAGATGGAATTAATGTTAAATATTACATTACATACACAAGAAACTCTTATGAAGTATATAGGAGGTTTACCTACACATATTCGTAATATTCATAATATTGTATTTGTAATATTGATGAGGTTTTTGTCCAAGCAACGTATATTGAAGCAGGGAAAACATGACTTGGTGTATTAGGGGAATTGTCTTCAAGGAAAGAAGACAAAAGAAAGGGGAATGGAAAGAAAGCAAATTTAGCGACAATGAAGGAAGGGAAGCTCTCTTGCAAGCATTGCAAGAAAGAAGGGCATGATGATGACCATTACTGGCAATTGCACCCAGAGAAGAGACCGAAGTGATTCAAAGAAAGGAAAGGGAGGCAAACAATTGCAACAACAACACGACCAACAGACTTGGGATATGATTCATGTGATGAGACTAAAATCACAACAGTTGGTTTGATAGGTAAAATTGGTGATGAATATGATTCTAGAAATAAAAAAATTCATATAATGAAACATACTAAGATCGATACATTGATAGATAGTGGATCTCAATCTAACTTGATTTCAGAAGAAGTGGTTAAACAATTGGGATTGACAACTAAGCTACATCATAAATCTTACTCACTTAAAAGGATAAGCAACAATCATAAATTGCACATAACAAAGCAATGCACTTTAAAGTTTGCAATTTCATTAAAGTTTGTGGATGAGATAATGTGTGATGTGGTGTCGCTAAATGAATGTGGAATGGTCTTAGGCAACCCTTATTTATATGATCGCAAAACAATCTTCTACAGGGAACATAATCAATGTCACTTAACTAAAGAAGGAAATGAATATGTTGTACATGCTCATCACATAAAATCAAATCAATCTCTTCAAACAATGGAACAATTAAGGAAGACAACTTATGTAAGCAACACACCTATAATTGTGCCAAGTAAAGCAGTTGATCTTAAGCATGAACATGAAATGGTTGTAGAATGGAAATTCAATTATACTTTGCTTCAAGATAAGCTAATGTCGTGCAATCACATCAAACATATTAGTTCATTTGCAGTCATATTTATGATGTTATCGCTGCTAATGTTTTCAACATGGATGGTAGTGGATTCAGTAAGATGTGAACGAGTTGAAGTGGATAACAATAAACTTTCAGTTGTCATGGTTGTTTTGCAATTGATTATGATGCGATAGGTGCACAAGACAAAGTTTGAAGATGAAGGACAAGTGGGGTGGCCTATCCCGCACTTGATGACTGGTTAATACCCTTTTGGAGGACCAAAAGGTCTTAGTGGGGAGGCATGATCCAAAATGGATCCAGGAAGGCCTAAAACTAAAAGTTCTCAGAATCAAATGAAACCGATGCCATTGCGTCGGGCTCGTCGCGTCGATTCTGATCATATTTTTTTTTTCTGAAAATGGACATCATATGCGAAAGTTATCGCGTTCTAATCGATTTCCCAAACATGCAAAAAAAATCAACTGGTCAAAGTCAACAGACCGTACTGTTGACATCAGTAGTACATCAACATGACGTCGTGATGACATCAGCAGGGACATCTGGCAACACGAGGAGGTGACACGTGTCACTCATTTTTGACATTTTCATAGGCTGATGTGGACCAATGAAAAAAAAATGACACGTGGCACTATATGGACGCGACACATGGCTATACAGAATGCTGACATGGCCCAATGACAATCCGACACGTGGCAATATGGATGCTGACGTGGCAAATGACCGGGAAGGTGACTTAGCAGTATGGATGATGATGTGGCAGGCTCAGGGTATAACATGTGGTTGTATGATAGTGACATGGCAGACTGACAAGACAGTGATGTGGTGTTGACTGTGCACTGACTATGTCAGTGACTGGACTGTATGGTCCAATCACAAGGTGACACGTGGCCCAATTAGAGGGTGCCACGTGGCACCCTGGATTTGGCCAAGGTTGGTTGGGTAAAAAATTTGTTACCTCCGCGGAAATCAAACACCCGACCTCCACACATAGCAAAGACTTTGCAACAACTAACAGACCGACCATACTACCTATTGAGACTTAACAAACCTCCCACCAACCTCCATTTTGTTGTGATATGGTCGGATGTTTTGGGGTAAGCCCCGATCGACAGGGGCTAGCTCGACCGACCAAGGGCTATGGACTAGGGGTTAGCACCGGATGGTTAAGGCACAGGGAGTTTAAAGCCCAGCTTTATGGTTGCCATATGACCTGGAAATGGGGGTAGACCAGAGTTTAGGGGCCAACACTCAGCACATGGCCATATGGCGTGCCCCATATGCCCAGGGGCCCATAGAAAGGGGTTGGCGCCCAATATTTTTTGGATTTTGGGTTTTGAACTATATATTATGGATTTTGTTTTGCTAATTTAACCTGATTTTATTGGATTTTGGCCATTTTTGGAGGATCTGGTGCCCTTTTTTAGGTCAGATCTTGGGGGGAAGTTGGGAGGAGAACCCAAACTGAAGTTCTATATAAATCAGAGGTTTTTTGACAGTCCAAAAAAGTTCAGAATAGGAGAAATGTTGAAGAATTCATGAAGCCTAAGCCATTTTTATGCAGGGAAGCCATTGAGGAAGTGAACTTTTGAGGCTATTTCCGGGAGCTACGCTCAACCTTTTTTAGTGCCGTTAGTTGTGTTGGATTCTTGAGGTCAAGAAGAACACAACTAGACCATTTTGTAATCCTTTTGATGCATTTCTGATGTACCTTTGAAGCATTGAAGATTAATAAGAAAGTTTCCCCCATTGAGACAGAGGCCCTGAGACGTAGGCAACCTTGCCAAACTTCGTTATCAAGCTTGTTGTTATGGTTTGTTGTTCCTTATATTTACTTTATGATCTACATTCTTTATTATGGCTGCAATATTCTTTCATTAAGATCTTCTTATTTTCTTAATTCCTAAGTGGTAATTGAACACATGCTTAAAACTCAACGAAGTCTTTAAAAGATCATTTTCAGATCATTCCTCCAAGTTCAAAGCTTGGGAATCTTGCCAACCTTGACTCCAGATTGAAGAGTGTTGTTCCTCTGCAACCTGGCTTAGATGAAAGATGCCTCTCTCATGAAGTCTATCAATTAGATCTTACGGAAGTAAATGCTGGACAGTTGCACCGACCCAAGGATCCCTTCCCAAGCTGAGGGAATTTCCTCTGCCAACCTTTCAGGCCAATCCCTGGCTAATAACCTCAAAAGATTTTACCAAATCTTTCCACATGATGGAACCAGTTTGGTGACTTTTTTCTGGGTTTCTTATCCATTCCTCCAGAGAAGCTGGACATATATATTTTTGTTGGATGACCTTTGACCAGAGGTTGTTTGAAGAAATAAGTCTCCATCCTGTCTTTGCGGCTAGAGCTATAGAGAAAAAATGAATATTTTTTAGACCTCGTCCACCCATAAGCTTTGGGAGGGCCAGGGAGTTCCATTTGATCCAAGGCATCACAAAAATCTCCTTCTAGCCTCCCCAAAGAATTTTGAAACATAATTTCCTTATGTTTTCCAGTGTTCCTTTTGGGATCCAAGCCATAGATAACCAATAGGTTGGGATGGCTCGAAGAACTGATTTAACCATGATTAGTCTGCCTTCTCTGGATAACCACCTGAAACTCCAAGATTTTAATCCTTTTTCAAGCTTTGATAGCAACCAATTCCAATCTGCTTTAGAGTAAGAGTTTGGTTTTAGATGAAAACCCAAATGTTTTAATCCTTCATCCAATGGTTTTTCCGAAAAAGGAAAAAGACCTTTGTAAAATTGAATTTCTTTTAGTTCCATTAGGTGAGTGGAAAGGGTGGATTTTGAGCTGTTTATAAGCATGCATGTAGCCCAACTAAACAGATCAAGGATGGAGCNTTCATCCAATGGTTTTTCCGAAAAAGGAAAAAGACCTTTGTAAAATTGAATTTCTTTTAGTTCCATTAGGTGAGTGGAAAGGGTGGATTTTGAGCTGTTTATAAGCATGCATGTAGCCCAACTAAACAGATCAAGGATGGAGCATAACTTTTCAACATCTCCCATTAGGTCATTGCAGAAAATTAGAACATCACCAACAAACATCAAGTGAGTGAGGGAGAGAAGGTGGGAAAGGGGAATACCTAAGAAAGAGCTGACACTTTTTGCTTCCAAGAGAGCCCTACTTAAACCTTCTGCCACTAGTAGGAAAAGAAGAGGGGATGAAGGGCAACCTTGACACAGTCCCTGCTCAGCCTGAAAGAATGGAGAGTCTGCTCCATTTATGAGAATTGCAAAAGAGATCGAGGTGATGTAGCTCATCATCCAGTTTACAAAAGGAAGACCAAACCCCAGATGAGTAAGAAGTAGTCTCAAGTAAAGCCAGCTGACCCGATCATAATCCTTTGAGAGGTCTATCTTCAATACTACCCCTTTTTTCTTCTGGGTCTTTATGTTGTGCATGGCTTCCTGTGCTACATCGATTGCTTCATGAATCTGTCTACCTTCCAAAAAACCAAATTGTTCTTGAGAAATTGATTTGGAGAGGATGCCTTTTATTCTTCTGCTAATTATTTTTGCAATAATTATATATATATATATATATATATATATATATATATAATTACATAAAGAGATGGGACGATAATCATCTAGACTATCAGGGACATCTTGCTTAGGGATTAAGGCTATGAAGGTGGCATTAAAGGAGGGGTGAATGAAACCGTTGATTCTAGATTCTTCAATGACTTTGAGGAGGTCCCTATATATTATTATTATAAAACAAAACATTAAAAAATATATAATTTACATCACATTAATCTCTTTAAGTCAAATCAACTTATGTGAACACAACAAATATAAATGGATTGGATTTAACCTTAATAGACTCAATTCCATTATCTTGTTCTTTCATTTTCTCACTCTTTCTCATAGTGAGAAAATTTATTATAACTGAGTTGTTAATCAATGATGGTAGTCATTATTCACTGCTATCTGCCAATGCAGGCTAATCATTATCATTATTCAAGGAAAACCAAGTCACTTGGAATAACTCGTTTGTGGTTCGTAAGGGGTCAGACTATCACTCCTACTAAATGCCTCTAAGTCTTGAGTCGTTAACTTGCTTCCTTACATCCAAAAAAGACGAACTCAAATATAGTTTCAATTATTCTTGATTTTTTTTTATCAATTTAATTTCATAAAATAAATAAAAAATAATTATTATCTATACCATTAAAAATATATATATATATATATATATTTCAAAAACTACCCCCTTCAACATTAAAACTTCAACACACTCATATAATACATGGTTGAAAATCTCTTAGAAAGTACTATTTGATGGAAGCATTTGTTCTTCGCGTAGATACCATTTAGGTACCTTTTTATAATGTTACCGACGAAGGACGAGACTACCCTATCAAAACCTTCTAGAAGTTTTATCTTGGTCATTTGAAGTCCAAAGTTAGGGATGTGACCCGTGGTTGGAAATCTCATGATCTTTCGACCTAATAGAAATGTTTAAGGTACGTTGTGGGGTTCGATAGATAGCAAATTCTAATACATGAAGTTTGGATTAGATTGTCATTTATTTTGAAAACTTGCAGCTTTTAGAGATTATAACTTGGTTGTATGAGTTTGGATTATGGAAAACAAGGTAATGTCAAAAAGGTTGGTCAAATGAGCTTGGATTATGGAAAACCAGGTGGTGTTAAAAAGTATGCGTGAGTAAATTTTCATGGTCACTTTTATTAATTAATTAATTTATGATATCAATCATTTTTAATATTTGAAGTGTAGGTTTTTAAGTGTTAAAAAAGGTTCAAATGAAGATGGAAACATTGTGTGATTTATTGAGTGTAATTAGGCATGAACTGTTTAGGTTAAGTTGGGTCATGCATACAAATAGTAATATTGAAACTTGTAATTTTTTGAGGTAAATTGATTAACTTGTCATTGCTTTAAAATGTAAAAGGATCCAATCTTATACATAATATCATGGTGATCAAGCGCAAGGGGTTAGCTCAATTAGTTGTTGTCAATGTTGTTGGGCATTTGTCTAGTTCTGAGCTAGCACGTGCCTGACTTGAATCTTTTTGAGTGAGGTGCACTAGTCTAGAATTGATGGGTTTACTAGAGAACGCGGGGAAGCATCTCGTGGGTTCCTCCATGACTTTTTTCTTATCAAAAAAAATTATGATGATCATGGAGAGGTCCTCAATTAACATTGTCTTAAACATTTTAACTAAAATGCCCCACCCTCACCAGAATTCGTTAAATCATTCATATGAAGGATTGGTTGTTGAATTTGCACCTTGTATGCTCTAGGTGGATTCAAAGATCCCAAATGTCCCTTCACTTACATGTATGAAGTGGTGAAATTGAATCTTTGGTGTGGTGAGATTGCAATTTCAAAATTTTAGCGAAATGCATGATGAAAGAATCATAAAAAAGGGAAATGAAACACCAAAAAGTGGAACGTTTTAGTTAACACTTGGCCCAAGGCATCCTCTAGTTGTCAAGATGATTATTTTGAGTCCAAAAAGTGAAAAGTAAGCTTGGCTACTACTAACAGTGTGGAAGGCATATTTGTTAAAATACAACTCGAGTACAACACTAAAACTAAATAGGTGACAAAACTATACCAACCTCAACCCCAATGCTCTAACACTTCCTAAAGTTTATTGCCAAACATTTTTCTCCTTCCCACACCTTTCATACCTACATACGAGAGTTTCATTTCATGAAGAAACATGGCATCTAATTTCCGAGTTTCATTTATTGTAGAAGCAAGACGTCTAATTTAT
>SNQJ01S0049425.1:30154-50496 GCA_010110895.2 Picea sitchensis | reverse complement strand
TACATTATCATACATTTGAGCACCAACTCATTGTGAGGCTACAACCTCTGTTTTGCAAGCTGCAACTTGCTGAGAGCACCAACTCTCTGTTTTTCTCTAGCACCCACTAGAAGGAAGCACCAACTGCCTGTGTTCAAGCCCCCACTTGAACCTCTGAGGACACCAGTCCTCCCTAGCACCTCCCAACCTCCCTGGATTATCAATATGAAATATTGAAACCTATTACAGTGATATAGTGTTCAATAACAGCTTACCAGTCTCATCACTGTTCTGCAAGATTTTTCTACTCAGACTTCTTCTCTATCTTCTAGCATGCATTCGCTGCCCATTTTGTTCTTTTGCTTTTATTCTTTGTGCGCCATGTCCATTCGCTGCACAGTTCTTCCTCTATTCTTTTCAGCTGCTACACTCTGATCCTTCTTCATGCATGAGTCACCTTCAACACCTTCCACATCAATCCCATCAACAACAACAACCACATCTCTTCTATGTATTGTGTATTTATAGATTTTGTGCACCTTGTGCATGCAATGCACGCAATACCTCTGCATACTCACACCGCGCCGATATCCTCCACAACTCGAGTGCTTTGTCTGATCATCATTGTGACTCTTCAGCTTCTCTGGCCGTTTTTCCACTCGTTCAGCATCACTGTATGTTATGCCGAGATTCCTCAGCCTCTCTGGCAGTTGAGACTCTTCGTCTTCTCTGTGATAGTCGAGCTCACCTTCTCTGTTCCAATTACAAGTTTCAATGCTCATCCAGCTGTCAATCACCTCAAAGTGTCTTCGAGTCCTCTGGCAGAAACCATCAGTGGTTTCTGGAAGTTACACTGTGACGTGCAACAATAGCCCTTCGATTATGCTCAGATTCACCTGCATCGTTGGATTTACTCTGATGGGTTCTTGTGTTATTTACCTGTTTTGCACTTTTGCAATTCGGAGATTCTGCGATGAGACATCTTGAGTCTCCATGTCACGAGTTCTGAAACTCCGAAACGAAGTTTTTCTGCGTTGACTCCTTCCTTTATACGACCACGGCTATGACCAAGCGCTTATGCATAAAGCACTTTCACGATTTCGCATTTCGTGAATCTGGAGATGAGGCATCTCGACTCTCCAAGTCATGATCCCCGAAACACTGAAAATAAGCTTGTCTGCACATACTCTTTTCTTCATCTCTTCGATGGTGTGACCATCGGCTGAGACCACACGCTTATGCATAAATCGATTTCACGATTTCACATTTCGTGAGTCTGGAGATGAGGCATCTTGACTCTCCAAGTCTCGATCCCCGAAACCCCGAGATAGAGATGAGATGAACGGTCCACGATCTCATGAATCTACGGTCCATATCTCATCATGAATTCACATCTCGTGATTCCTTCGATGGAGTTTTTTGTCACGCCAAGTCCCGATACGCGAAGCTCCGAGATGGAGCTTAGATCAACGGTCCAGAACAAACCTCGATCTGACGGCTGAGATTGTTTCACGATTTCGCATATCGCGAAATTGAGAGGTTAGGGAACCTCGTTCCTTTGACTTTCCGATCAACGATATGATGATCTTTCGCCACGTGTCCTATGGATCAACGGTCCATGACTGTCCCCGATGGATGGCCAGGATTCCTTCACAGTTGTGCGGAGTTGGATGACTCTTGGACTTATCCGCCTTGCAGCTTCACCATATCTAATGGCTATTGAGCCTTCGTAGATACCCCAGATCCTACGACCCAGATCTTCTCGTGATTTCACTGCTTCGCGATTTCATCCACCTTCGCAATTTCGCCGCTTCGCGATTTTTCCCACCTTGCGATTTCACTATTCTTGCCATTGTTGTTCTTTGCCATCGCTGATCTTTGTCATCGCTGATCTTTGCCATTGCTGTTCTTTGCCATCGCTGTTCTTGCCATCAATGACAAGCTTACTCCCAACTGTAAACCTTCCAACACACTTGCGTCACATAAATGTACAAGAGAAAACAAGATAACCTTCCACTATATTCTCCACATCAATCAATCTTAGTAGTACTAGGGTTTGCAATGCCACAAAACCTAGCCTTCTTCTCTCACAATATACACAAGAACAAGTGATCCCTTTGCTCCTCTAGGGTTTCTCCCAAACCCTAGCTTCCCTTGTCTTCTTAGGGAAAACCCTAATCCTAACACGCTAATTACAATGAAGTTCAAGAAGTACATATGAAAGAGACAAGTTTGTTCTAGCTCTAAAATCTCTAATACATGATTTTGATGAATAAATTCTCACCTCCCTTTATATATATGATAGGTGAGGGAGGGAAATAATAATAAAATGGACAAGGTCCACAAACAAGCAACCTAACTAATCACTAGATAGGTTCACATGTCAAGCACTTCAACTCCAAAGTGGAACATGCCAAGATCCAAGGTAAGCATGTCCATCAAACAAGGGTCCCAAGGTGAGCACTCCAAAATACAAGGTCCAATGCTTCTCCTCCAAGGGTATCCACTACTCCAATGCTACCTCCTAATCTATGTGCTCCTTCTAGTACACCACACCTCCATGAACATTCCTCAACCCACATTTCCTCAAGTCAAGCACAAGCTTCCATGTAAGCAACCAAGTCTCCCCATGCTAACCAAGGCTCAATGCCCAACACTTCTCCTTCAATAAGGTCCTTGTCCTAGGTAATAAACCAAGCCCTCCATGCACACCTCATGAATAATGTCACCATTATACATAGGTCTCTAACCTCCAAAGGAAGTGCACCACATAAGAATCAAGTCAAGCTATAATAATCCACGAGTAAACTATCTCCAATATGTATGTCTATTACAATACAACCAAGGGTAGGCATCACACCATGCACTCCACATCACATTAAGTACCCAAATCATGGTGTAAATACTTTTGGAGTAATCCCAAAATATAACACTTTTATTTACGAGGAAATTGTTTTCACAAACATGAGTATTTTCCCTCTCATCTCACCTAAGCTCACCATTTGAAAATATGAATTTTCTATAGTCTTGGAATCAGCCCAAACATCATTCTCCTCCATCAAGTTATCACACATCACCTCAAAACAACTAGAAGTCTCATAGATGGAAGTAGCCAATGCAATATGGTTAGCATATTTCCTACGATGTATGCTCTCCCTTATTAGATATTTGGGTGCTCCTGCATATTTCTAATGCATACTACAATGTTTGAGTAATCCATATTGGTTTAATGTTGGTTGGAGTAGAGGACAAGGATGTATCCTTCCTCAATCTCTCTTCATGTACACTTGTATTTGAATCTTTTCTTGCCTCAGATTCAAACTCTAGAACATCAACCTCCTCACTCCCTTCAATCATTGAAGGAAATACATGTGATCTAGAGGACAATATATCCCCATCAAAATTCACATCTAAGCTCACCATGGCCTTTTGTTGTGTTGGAATGTAGAGCTTGTAAGTCTTAGAAGTCTCATTGTACCCAAACAAACAAGATATTATCACAACATATTGAACCTCCCTTTTGCCAAGGGTTTAACCACCTATGAATTTCATGGAGCACAAACTTGGATAATCAACAACCTACCAAACTCCAACATCCTTCATATCAACTTCATAGGTGAAAATATTTAGGCACCGCATTATGAGTTGTTCAAAATATCTTGCAAAGATGATCACATCTCCATACAATATCAAGACAAGTGGATCAGATCTATCATGATGACAAGGACAAAAATCTTCACAAATCTCATCCATCCCAAAATACCAAGCTTGTAGTGCAAACAAAGTCCACATAGGGATTCCAACAAATTATAAACATGGGTATCTCACTCATGCACCTCAAAACCTCTAACAATTGAATAAAAACCATCAATAGCATCAACCCCCTCTTTCTGAGAGAATCCTCTAGTAATTGGAGAAAGAACCTCATCAAGGTTGATTCCCTCTATATGAGAGAATTCAACAACACGGTCTTGGTACTCTTCAATTCTCCCATTAGTTGCAAGCTTGGAATCGATCATTGATTCCACAAAAGGTTTTGAAACTATCTTCGTGGCATCCCACCATACATGCTTTGCATATGCCTCCTCAAAATTAGAAATCTCACCTAGATTCGTGTTGGTATGTACAAGTGCCACACGATCAGTAAGTAACTTGTAAATGCCACAATTTCATACACCTCTAACCAAAGTCCTTGGACTTTCTAGACTACAGTTACTGACAATGCATTGCTATCCTTTTAATCCAACTCTATACTCTAAAAATTTGTCATACAAGAAATTGAAAGAATATTTTTCTTCAAACTAGGAACATAAAAAACATCATTCAACTCAAGAAAAACATTTGATGGCATTCAAAAGGAAATGGACCCCACTCCTTTCATAGGGTAAGTAGCACCATCACCTAACTCCACACTCATTCCTCCCTCTTGACCTTAAATATTACTGAAAAGTTTCATGTCATAAGTTGTATGTCTTTATGACCTATTGTCCACATACCATCCAACATTTTATGTAGTGTTGGAAGATAAATAAGAGACCATGGAGAAGGCAGTCTCAAGATGGGATTATAAAACAAGAGGAAAACTGTGTTAGTTTTAATACAAAACTCAACATTTCAATCCCAAAGCTGGGATCATTCTTAGGAGTTTATTGATATCACAAATTAATAAATTATCTTTTGATAATAAGTAGTAATCCAAATTATAATGAAGGTCAAACTTTGCAGTCGACTTTTTACATTAATTATTTGGATTTTTATTATTAATCTTTAGGATGTTCAGGACAAGCTTCCATGCTTCACTAATATTTAAACCTTCATCTCTATTCATATTATTCCAATTCATATCAATTTCTAGGGCCTCCCATATCTTTCTTTTTCCATAATGTTCCAATTTCTAGGGCCTCCCATGATTTTGGTATCCTCAATGCATATCTGTTGTCCTGAATATTGAGAGTGTTTGGTTAAAGCTGATCTTTTTATTTGATTATGTCTGATGTCGGGACAATGCTCATTCAACCTTACTTGAAATGATATTCTTGTTTCAATGATATATTGCTTACCACAGGAGCAGGGGATGGAATATACTCCTTTTTGTACTCTCAGGTTTATGGCATCCTTTGCATGATCTAACATTTTCCTTAGGGTGCTAGGAGGGGAGAATGAGACTTCAATATTACCCTTATTCAAAATCTTTGTGTTATCACTCCAAGAGTCACTCCCAGACTGCAAATGAGAGTAAACTTGGCAACATAGAAATAAAAAGACTTGAGGGTTTGTGGATCAAGAAAAAGAAAACAAGGAAGGGAAAGGACAGGAAGCTGTTGTAAATCAATGATGGACCATTGGGCTATGGAGTCAAGCAAACACCCTACTCATTAAATGAAAACAATTTGCATATCAAATAAAGGTTTATTGAATAGAGGAAGAAAAAGATAACACAAAGAAGAACATCCATAAGGCATAGATCCTCTCTGCATAAATGAATTCAAGGTAATTGAATGTAAACAATGACTAATAGGCAAGATACATTGGATCCTCGGACGCTTAAGAATCCATTAATCAAAGGAAACCATGATCCTCAAGGTGTACAATTCATTCAAGTAAGAAGACAAATTGCAAAAGAAAATACGAGATACAATCTGATAACAAATATCATGAACCTTCAATAACAGAAATGTTTACAAAAACATAATCCCCTCATGGTTACAATGATCACAGACAAAGTGCCTCCTACAACTCTCTCATCTTTCTTTGCTCATGAATCCAACCCCTCTCCAAGAGCTCTCTCATTCATTAAATAGAAAATAGCATCAAAATATCCTTAGGAGGTCGAATCCCATCTCCTCCATTGGATTCTAAGCCTTGGAGATAGGTGTCAACAATCAAAGAGACAAAAATCCAACAAACTGCTAATTTTCAGGAATTTGTTGGAAGTCATTAATAAATTGTTTCCACCTCACCGCATGAGGTCTTTGATGGAGCTAAAACTTAGGTACAGGTGTCCCTTGACATCTAAATGATCCTTGAGAAGCCATTCGAATCCTCCTTGACAAGTGTCAACCTCTCAACAAGGTGAATATCCAAACCGTAACCGCTATAGGAAATTCTGTAGTGTCACTTATATGTCTAATATATATCTAACATAACAGATTTTGAAAAACTGAGAGAGGTTTTTGTTATTTGGTATCTGATGAAAAACAACCTCCTCTAGTTTTCAAAAATACCGTTCCATTTTTTCACAATCCGGACTTTTAAGTTAGTCACCCAAAACTTGCAGAAGCGTCCTTGCAAAATAACTCTGCACATTTCGTAGTGCCGATCCTGTGTGCAATTCCGTAGCATCCATCTTGAATCAGCCTCTGCGAATTGGTAGCGCCCATCATAAAAAAAACTATGTGGATTTGGTAGTGCCATTGTGACACAATCATGCGGAATTTGTAGCGCCACTGTTAAGTTCAACTTAAGAGTTTTAGTAGCATATAAGGTGGAAAAATCACAGAACATACTACATAGATGATTCTGTAGCGCCATTTTTGAAATAACTCTACAAATTCGGTAGCACACCTCCTCTGTTTTAGGAAAGTCTCCATTCACATAAGCTTGCTCTTTAATGTGTGCATGGAGTTTCTAACCCATGTCTTGTGTTGATGACAGGTGCGCTTGGTTCTCGGTCTTGGTGCTTGAGGAAGCTGGCGCTGCAGAATCTCTTAATTCACCAGTGCTACAAAAAAGATCATAAAAATAACCAAATTTTCTAGTGCAAATTCTTGTGCTAACATAGGATCCATGGGGGATAGAGACCTCCCTATGAGGCTCTAAGAACTCTTGTAGTTTCAGTACCTTGACCATTGGGATATGGAGTCATCTGTGCAACCGACCTCTGATACCGCCACTTATTCATGAAAACTGAAAAATCCGCTACAAACTGAAGGAAAGTAAGGCCCGAGAAGAGAGATTATTACCTATGCTACCCTACCCTAACCAAAATTGAAACTTGGTCAAGTAAAAAAAGATTTCCACAGTAACCATTCAAGTAATTTGATGACCAAAATGATCTCATATATGTCACTGATCAATGAATAATAATAGAAGTATAGAAGAAACGGCATAAACTCCAGAAAACCATACTCACCCATGAGTATCGGTGAAATAATGCAATTTCAAATTTTCAGAGAATCTGAAACATATGACTCCATGTATATGGCTATAGAATCATGAATCACATGATAGAATTCTGGCTGCATTAGAAGACTAGGCTGTTCCTTCATAATCTCTCCTTTGCTGACAAGATTGTAATTCTCTTGACCTCCTTGAAACATCCCATAGTTATCACATGCTTCAAAGCAATCGTGGACACTACAAATAAGTTTCTTTCCCAAGGAGATAATCAACAACCAAAAAATTAATGTTAGCACTGAGAGTCACACTTAGACTACTGTAAATGCAAGCCCAATACCCATCATAATATAAATGGATTAAATGGTTTGAGTTGGTAGATCAACAAGACTAGGAAAGAAAGGGAGAGGGCAACAAAATGTCTGCAAAGGCATTCCATTGGGCATGGATTCATAACATCCTACATATCAAAGGAAATCAAACTGTATAGCAGACAAAGAGATATATAATGATAAGTAGAAGCATGGTGAATATGACAAAAGGAAGAACATCCATTATACAAATATCCTTCCCGCAATAGATAAAGATTTGCTTAAACAATGAACAATGATTTAATGGGCAATTTACAATAGATCCTCTGTTGTTCATGAATCCATCAATCAATGGAATTTATGATCCTCAAAACCTGCAATATGTTCAAGAAAGAAGATAACAAAGAAGTGGGAAAACAAAGAAGACAATCTGATAACAACTCTCATGAATCTTTAATGACAGAAAATGTCATTACAAACAGGCCCTCAGGCTTACAAATGAGCAACTAAAACTGCTCCTCCAACTCTCTCCTCTCTTGTCTCATGAATCCAACCCTTTTCTCATCAAAAACCCTTTTATTTATAGTGAATGATATCTATCTACCCTAAGGAGGTCGAAACCAAGGAGTTACATATGATCCTCCTCCATTTAGGAGTCTTGTTACAAAAGATTCCAAC
This sequence comes from Picea sitchensis, assembly GCA_010110895.2. NCBI lineage: Eukaryota > Viridiplantae > Streptophyta > Pinopsida > Pinales > Pinaceae > Picea > Picea sitchensis. The sequence goes on along the minus strand of SNQJ01S0049425.1, from coordinate 42,412 downwards.
AAAAGCCTAACAAATTCCTATTTTTTGGGATTTTGTCTATGATGATAAATGCCTTTTGAAACAGGTTACCCTGATTGATATGGAGATGGAACACATGTCTTTCATGTCCAACAAACTCCTAGGAGACAATTCAAACTTTCATCGATAGGTGGAAACCTCCCAACAAGGCGAATATTCGAACAATAACCGCTACAAGAAATTTCGTAGCGCCGCTGTAAAACAATTCTGCACATTCCGTAGCACCCTTTGTGTGTCTGGATAGGTGATTCCGTAGTGCCTTTTATGTGTCTAATATATCTCTAAACATAACACGTTTTAAAAAACTGAGAGAGGTGTTTGTTATTTGGTATGTGATGAATAAAACCCTCCTCAAGTTTTCAAAAATACCTTCTCATTTGTTCATAATCCAAGTTTTAAGTTAGTCACTCAAAAATTACATAAGTGCAACATGCTCTCAGCAAAAACACAATATGGTCTTTGAGAGGGTGTTTGGAGGCCTTCCCATAGAATTTTTGGGCTGCAAGAGATACGGTTGGAAATCTTATGATGTCTAATACACAATGGAATCATCAAGTACTGCAAACGCCTTCTCAAAACCCCTGAAAAACTGACTTGAAGTCAAGCTTTCCAAAATTATAGGAACCCTCCTATAGCAATTGTATTTTGGAAAATTATCTCAAATTATAATACAATCTTATGTGTTAACACTTTTTTCTCAGTGGTACCTTTACTGTATGGCAGGTTTATGCTTTTACTCTCATTATCATTGTTCCTAATACGAGGTTCTCTCCTAGCGCTTAAGACTGCCATATTAAACTGTTTTTCATGGTATCCATTCATTTTGAACACATTTTTCAGGTGTTTTGATTCTTGTTAAATACACTCATCATTAGATATTTTGACTGCACGAGTGACTAGCGTGTTGATGACCCCAAAATTTTGAGCTCAGTGGTGATGAGAGTTTGCATGCAAATAATGTTTGTGTGAGTTCTTTTTTCAGTGTACCTAGTGTGATAACGAGCCATTATTCTTTTTAGATATGAGGACATCCAAAAAAGATATGCTTTTATTTTATTCTAATTCCAAAATAAATTTTATGCTTTCAGATAAGCTATTTAGATGATAAAAAAATGCAGTTAAGATACCTCTTCCATGTGACCAAAAAGAACCAAACAACATATGTATCATCGACATATCTTTTCCATAGTTTTTCTTTTGTTTCTTCACCAACCGATGAATTCTTTATCACCCAGGATACCTTATTTACAATCTTCTTGCTTGGGTCACAACTTAGGTTTTTGTAGCTGTTGGTGGACAAGTGTTCCAACATTTTATGTTCATATTCTTCTTTATCCATAATTAAGGTGGCATTACCCTTATCCACCTTTTGAACTAGTATTATCATTATCCCTTAGTTTATTTTACACAATGGACTCGTCTCTAGTTAGGTTTCTTCTTGGCGATTTTGCTCTTCTGATTACCAAAGTGCATTCTTGTCTTAGTTCCTCAGTGTTATCCATCGTGAGACCATAAATAGAGTTTTCCATATCAAATATTATCTTCTTTACAAGAATATTCCTCGGGGCAACAACAAAATTAAGAACATAACCTAACAGTTGACGTGTGGTCTCATATAATTCCATGATGGATAGATTAATTACATTAATTTTGGGCGTGAAACTAATGTCCGCAAGTTCCGTTTTTGAGTAGAGTCTATCGAATGTTTTGTCTTGTTTTTTCATAGTTTCAAAACTCTCTTCATTTTCCATGCTGATGTTGAATCTATCTCTGCCCAAACATCAAAATTTATCAATTATCAAGCTGGCCATACGCAGATGCATTCTCTACATTTTTTTAGAAAGGATATTGATCCATTTTTACACATACCTAATTTCTGATCTTATGAGGGACAAACTTGTGTTTTTGAAAACTTCATTGTTTCTGTTGCTATGGAGGTGATGTTTGATGATAGCAAAGAAAATAATAACCTTTGTGTCTTTGCACTTCTTATAAATCATCCACTCAAGATGAGATGTTAAATCATCCACTTCTACTATTATACTTGCACTCCCTACAACTTGTGTATGCTACTTGGCCTTTTGATTCTTCTTCTCTAGACATTGGATGACATAATTTCCCTTTGGTGATACCTAAAACATTTCACATTGCTCAAATCCTTCTTACGTTTGGCATCTTTTGTCCCTATGGTATCTCATTGATCTTTCAATTCTATGATCTTGGTCAGGTAGCTAACCACTGTATTTGTACACTCATGCAAATGGCTCAAATGTTTATGAAGAGCATCTTTCTAGAGACAATGAATTTTTTCAGGGATAAATTTCTCCATTGGGCTAATTTTCCATGTTTTCCCTAAAAAAAGATTTATCCAAATTTTATAGGATAAAATTATTTTACTCAAAAAATCACTAAAAATTTCTAGAAAACATCTAAAATCCTTATAAATTTGAATTTTTTTACAAAAATATCGCGAGACATTTTATAGTTGGCATTTTAAGAATCAATAAGATTTGCCAAGGTATCTGCACTTTTAAGATAAGTATGGATCCTTAAAATTTTCCTTGCCTAGAGACACACTCTCCTATAATTCAACCAAAACATCATATATATCCTTACTAGGATTCTTCTATGCAATGTGAGTGATCAAATGGTCCTTCACTGAATAAAAAATGATCATGTTTTCCTTGGCCTCCTTAAATGCACAACCAAAAATTTCAGATATGTAGGTGTATCAATCATATTCTTAATGTGCTCCCAAAGCTCAACCTCTTCCAAAGAATTTACCACCTGTACTTCCAAGGTGTAAAATTGGAACCACCATCCAACCTTCCACTCTCTAAGACCAAGAGTATTCATCCCTACAAATCTGAATCATCCTCAAAGAAAAATTAGTAACAAATCTAGTAGAATAACCCTTCTAGGGTTTACACACTTCTCCCAAAGCACTCTAGGGTTTGCAAACCAACAACATGTAAATGGTTAAGCACCTCTCCCATGTATGAAACAATTGAATACCCAACTCTCTCTTTATTAAGTAGTCAAATCAACTTTTGGAAATTTTGGAGATCACCACTTAATGCAAATTCAAAAAATTCACCTTAACTTTGAGGTTCCCTAGATCTATTTCTTGTGAAATTTTAGACTCAGGGATGAATCTACAATATAAATGACAATAATATATATTTCACTTATATCTAACCAAATACAAAAGGCAACCCAAGAAAATAAACACTAAACATTTGTACTTCAAGGGAGCAATGTTCCCAACCCTTGGAGCATACATCCCAACATATAACATATCTAAAAAGTACTTATTTACAAGAGATTTATTATGACCACAAATATGCCCACTTAGCTTCTATATGCTTGTCAACTCACTTAACAAAATCTACTAATTGTTATGCTAAATCAACATATATAACCAACATTAGAAATTACTCAATCACCACGAGAATACAAGTTGAAAAACAAATCCAGAAGTACACAAAGTTTGAACAATGAGGAAATCTTCATATATACATAAGATTAAATTATAAGTACATACCAACAACTTATACAGAGTTGGTACAAAATAATCCTTCAAGCTTCTCATGAGATAGGACTCTCCAATTCTTTCTAAACCCTAACTAGGGCAACCTCAAGAAGTTAACATCACACCAACTGCCAAAACCTAGTCACCAACTCCTCCTAGCTAGAAATCACTCCCAACCAAAGTTGGCCAGTCCACCAAATATCCACAACTAGCAAGCACACACACAGACAAGTCCTCTCTCTACACTTGCATCACACAAGTATACAAGAGTAAATAAGATAGTCTTCCACCATATTCTCCACATCAGGCACTTCAAGTAGTCCTAGGGTTTCCAATGCCACAAAATCCTAATCTTATTCTCTCATAATAACCACATGAAAAATTTCTCCCTTTGCTCCTCCATGGTTTCTCATAAACCCTAGCTTCCCTTGTCTTCTTAGGGAAAACCCTAACTCTAACGCCTTCCTTGCATCAACACAAGAACCCTAGTGCACTAGAAAAGAGTTCAAAGTACAATGAGGAAGAATTACATACGAAATAGACAAGATACAACATCTCTAATACATAACGATGATGAATATACTTTATCCTCCATTTATATATATTATCGGTGAAGGTGTCCAACAATAGGAAAATGGATAAGGTCCACTAGCAAGCAACCTAACTAATTACTAGACAGGCCCACATGGAAAGCACTACAACTCTAAGGTGGCACATCTCAAGTTTCAAAGTAAGCACATCTCAAGCTCCAAGGTAAGCACATCCATCAATCAAGGGTCCCAAGGTGAGTTCCCCAAAATATTCCAATGCTCCTCCTCCAAGGGTATCCAAAGCTTCAATGCTACCTATTAATCCATGTGCTCCTTAAGTTCGTCCACACCTCCATGAACACTCCTCAACACAAGTGTGCTCAAGTTAAGGACAAGCCTCCATAGAGTCAAGTGTCCCCATGCTACCTAGGACTCAATGCCCTCCTCCTAAATTCCCAATACTTCTTTTCCAAGTAGGTCCTCCTCTTGAGAAAGAAACAAATCCCTCCATGTGCACTTCATAAAGAATGTAACCATGTCACATAGGTCTCCAACCTCCTAAGGAAGTGCGCCACATAAACATCAATTCAAGGTATGTCATTCCATGACTATGCTATCTCCAATGTGTTTGTTCACTACAATACAACTGAGGTTGAGCATCACACCATGCACTCCACATCACATGAAGTACTGACCACAAACATGGTGTAAACACTTTCAGAGTAACCCCAAAATATAACACACATCTACTAGCATAATTTTAGAAAAGAGATGTTGAAAGAATTCACTTAGGTCACCATCCATTCCCCACGTTGGTTCAAATACCATCACAATTTAATGTGATATTTAAGTATTCTCCTACAATTGATTTTGGAGAGTTTGATATATCCAAGGTTTGTAGAGAGGACAATTATTATTTCCTTTATGCACTTGGGTCATAGATATTAAGAAAATCCATAATTTTGTTTAACTTTCCACAATACAAAGATATGAGAATTACATAGTCTAGAGACATGGAATCCAAGAAAATAAAAGTTTGGTTGCAACAAATGACCATGCCTCTAGGCTTTCATTCAGATTTTATAACGAAAAAATTCCAACCCAGAAGAACTTTTGAGAGGCAAGACTTACATACCTCTTCCCTCGTCATTGTTTCTTGGAGAAATATAAGAGATGGCTTGTGCTTATGAACTAATATTCGAATAAAGCATTGTTTGGTGAAAAACCTAGCCTTATGACATTTAGATAAAGGATGATCATCATTTACCCTTCTTTGGGCTACACTATATCTAAAATCCCCATGAAAAGTTAATTGTCTTCCATATTGCACTTCTAGATTATCTTGTTGCCTTGCTATAGAAACATGTATGAATTTTGTTTCATAAATCCTTTAGAGGATTTGGATTGAGTGGATTATCTAAGACAACCTTGAAGGAGGTTTATCATACCTATTCCATTCTTTAAGTGTGACTTGAGCTTGTAACAAGATCTTGTATCTTGGAAAATTTCATCCCGTTCTTGTATTCTTCCATCACCAAAAAATTCAGCTCCCATAATTATAATGGAACTTTCTCCACACTCTTTAAGGAAAATCATTATCCCTACCCATTTGTCCAATCGAGAACAAAAAAAACTAGAAAAGATAAACCTCTTGTCCCTAGAGTATGATTTTCTATGGGAGAATTGATACCTTCCATCTAATTATAAATATATATTTTGACTTTTTCATGATGTCTAGAAATTCTTTTAACTTTCTATTTAAGATTACTTGACTCCTAACATTTGTCATTTTCCTAAAGGGAAAGCATCCATTGCTTTCCTTTTTCCCTTCATATCATCAACATCCTTGTGTTTAAAGGTATAATCTATTTCCTCCAAGATCGTGCCCCTCCTCCTCTAAGTTCTTCTTCAACATGTTTTTAATCCCCACAAATTTTCCTTGAAATTGATGCCTCTATCTAGTTTTTATCTTTTTGTTGCTACTCTTCCACCAATGGGGAGAAGTTTTGATCTCATGGATGAAATTTTAAAGTCTACAGTTTTTGAAGGGATGATGACGACACTATCATTAGTTGGTTACATATTCATATGGAATAATGACCATATGATCATCAACTATATCCTCCTCCCATGTTTCCTTGTACATGCTCTATTTAAATGGCCGTAGGATTTACATGAACTGCATCTAAAGGGGACATTAACACAATTGAGAATTTGCTAATAGTCAAATTCACCAACCCGAATATTTATTCCATTTGGCATACCCTCCATATCCATTTCCACACATATTATTTCCATTGAAGTATGATCCATTCTCTTAGTTTTCTAATCAACCCTCAAGAATTTACAAATTCTATTCTTGATGATCTCAAAATCTGCCTCCTTCCATAACTCCAACAATAAATAGAGAAGCTCAACCCACATGGAGACTCATAATAGGGGACCCTTTGATAGAATGGTATGTCTACTATCACTACACATGAATATGAAAGTATTAAACTCCCTTACCCCCATGAAAATTTTAGGGTTATAAAAGAAGCTCCTCAAATTGACTCCACCAATTTTTTGAGAAATCTTTTACAATATATTTTAGCATGAAACACCTTAATAATGCAGCCTTAGTGTATTGAATGATGGAATCGACTGCTAAKTTTTGTGCTCAGATCACCCCCATTTTGTCATGCCTTTTCCTCACACAAGTAACTCTTTTTTTATCCTTCACACCTATAGTATTCTTATTATTCTTTTCTTCTACCCCTTCACATTGAAACATGASAGGATTTTCCATTTGAATAAAAACCATCATGACACTGGTGACTAATAACCTTGTTTATAAACATATCTCCATGACTAAGAAAAACATCCTTTTGATATTTATCAAGTAGGATATTTGGAAATAGAGGGCCTATTGAAGTAGATTGAGTATTAAAAGTGAAGGGTGTTGATTTTTCAATAATTCAGGCTTAAGCATGAAGTTCCTTCCATTTTTAGCATTTTACTTAAACCATAAACAATTTGTTGCAACAACCAATATCACAAGAAGAAATACCATGCACAAGTACACAAGAAGTATCCTGGGAAACCCTTGTCAACAGGGGAAGAAAACCCAACCAATCCTTTGCTATATTCTTCAAGAGAAAGACCTCCACCACCATAAAAACCTAGCAGACAAAAGGGTGCTCACAAACCCTAGAAGACTAGCTCCCAAGAGAGGTGCACACTTTTCCCAAGAACAAGTGTTTGCTGAAATTTCCAAACTCACACTTGTGATATGATGCCTCAATGGGGAGTTTACCTTTAATTATATTAGATTGAACCTATCAACAGTAGTGTCTATTGGCACAACATGGACAACCTCAATAAATTTATGGTGGGGCGACCTGTACCCTTTACATCACAAATAGGGTTACAGGTAAGTCTGACTCTTGTACAATATAGCAATGGATTTCATACACCAACTAGTGCTTAGTGACTAGGGGAACATCCATCTGTGCTCAACCACAGGGATGTCCACATCTCTATCTCACTGCGTCTCACAAGAGAACCATACTCACTAGTGCTCAACAACTAGGATCACGTTCACCTGTGCTCAACCACAGGTACATTCGACTCAACATATCTCTTTCTCACTGCGTTACATAGGAGAATTGTCTGAAGTATCACATCATCTCAACTCTCTGCACAGAGGAGGCTAATAAATTGTTACCACTAGGATCACGTTCACCTGTGCTCAACCATAGACACGTCTGAATCAACATATCTCTTTCTCATTGCATTACACAAGAGAAACATCTGGAGTATCACATCATCTCAACTCTCTGCATAGAGGAGGCCAATACATCGTTTCATCTCTGTCTCATAATGATACACCCAACTCATGGGCTTCCCCACACAGGGGCACACAACATTCCATCTCTATCTCAGAGAGGAACCACATACCCAACTCATGGGATTCCCTACACAGGAGCACACAACATTCCATCTCCATCTTAGAGAGGAACCACACACCCAAATCATGGGCTTCACCACCTCACACAGGGGCACAACTTTCCATATCCGTCTTAGAGAGGAACCACACACACAACTCATGGGCACACCCAACTCATGGGATTCCTCACCCCACACAAGGGTACACACAATGTTCCTTCTTCATCTCAGAGAGGAACAACACACCCATATCATGGGCACACCCAACTCATGGGCTCTCTCTCAGGCCGACTCACTCATTCTGTGTCCTGGAGGATGTCTCATGCAACTGTAATAATCAACACTCCCTCTCAGCTAGGGAGGCATTCTCCACCAGGCCAAGTCTCTCATGGAAGTACTCGAACTTCATCTTGGCTGTAATCATCAACACTCCCTCTCATCTAGGGAGGTAATATTCACTAGGCCAGGTTTCTCACGGAAGTACTCGAACTTCATTTTGGCAAGCGATTTGGTGAAGATATCTGCAATCTTCTCATGTGTAGGAAGGTACTATACGTGTACTGATTTCCTTTGCACCATGTCTCTGATATAATGATATTTTATCTCAACGTGTTTCGATCTATCATGAAACATAGGGTTCTCAAAGAGATTCACACAACTCTGGTTATAATAACATAATCCATCTCATGATCAAATAAATCTGTCAGAGGCTTGTGAAGCCCCACTACTTCGCGGACTGCCACACTCAATGCTATATACTCTGTTTCTGCGGTACTCAAGGCCAAAGAGATTTGTTTCATTATGCACCAGGAAACCATGGCAAAACCCAAGGAAAAACAACAACTGGATGTGCTCTTCTTGTCCACTGTACTCTCTGCCCAATCTGTATCGGCATATCCCTGCAAACTCAAGTCTACACTGAAGGCATATCTCAGGCTATATCCAACTGTGCCTTGTATATATCTCAATACATGTTTCACTGCTATCTAGTGAGTTTGTCTCGGCTGACTCATGAATTGACTAATGTACATTCACTGCATAGCATAAATTGGGTCTGGTGTTAACTAGATACATCAATGATCCAATCAGCCATGGATCAATCTCATCTGAATCATCATCATTCATTTTATTCAAATCTATCACCATCAGTGTAGGCATGGATTTGCATTCTTTCATACTGAACTTCTTTAATATCCTCACTGTATATTTTCCTTGACTCAGGAAAAATATCATCAGTCCTCTGTCATACTTCTTGTCCCAAGAAGTAGTGCATCATAGCCAGATCCTTCATCTCGAAACCAAAAGTCAATGCTTACTTGTATCCAACAACAAGGCTTTCTGAATAAGTCACTAAAATGGAGGCTCTCGTCACCAACGATGTAATAATATAGGTTTGGATCAACACCACTCTTGCTGAAACCCAAACTCATCAAGAATCCATCCATCTGATGTAGTTTCCAWCTCATGGATGGTAGTAGGGATGGAAGTGTATCGGGCWTACTGGATCAAGTGTCTCATCATAGATAACTCCCTCTGTTTGTGGGAATCCTTTCKCTATAGATMTCTCTTTGTATTTCTCGACACTTCCATTAGATGCATGCTTGATCTTATAGATCCACTTRGAAGTCACCACAAACTTCCCTTCTGGTCTCTGAACAATATCTCATACATAATTCTTTAAGATATATTGGTATTCTTCTRTCATGGAAACTTTCCATACCTATTCAYCTGTCRCTTCTCTATGACAAGAAGACTCAGAATCARTTATGTGGCTCATGGCTGAAGAGTAGCTCGAAAATATCTTTTCTCTCTCRGGATGTGACTTGAGGGGCTTGTATTTTCCTCTTCCTCCTACAGAGTTTGTCAAGCCTAGGCATGCCTTTTGTTCCCTACTGCAATATCTTTGGGCATATCAACTGGAGCAACTGGATCAACTGGATCAACTGGAATAATGTCTGTCTCCCTCTGAACTACTGAAGGGGGAGAAGGTATCATCTCATTGTCAATCTCCATATGAGATTCTCTAAATCTTTGAAAGGCTATATCTTCTTCAAGGAAAACATCTATGCTTGTCTCAATCTGTCTCTGACTAGGGATGATATCTGATATGTCTTCAAAGATTCACTGTTATCCCATAAATGTATCCTTTCTCCTTGAAGGGTCTAGCTTGGACCTCTTCTCTTTGGGCACATGAAAATACACCGGGCACCCAAAAATCCTGAAGTTTTCAGTCTCGGGCTTCACTCCCATGAAGGCTTCTTCGAGAGTCATGTTTTTTTTTAAAATCTGGCGAGGACTCCTCTTCTGAACATATACTGTGTCATGCATGATTCTGCCCACAGGATCATAGAAGGATTCTGATCATGCATTATTGTATTGGTTTCCTTAATTATGGTTCTATTCTTCCTCCTTCTCAAATAGTTTTGACTCCGTTTGAAGTATGAAGTATAACCATCTTTCTTTGTTGTTAACCTGCCTAGAACAAGAAAATAAACGAAAGGAAACAAAACAAGAATATCTCCTAAAGGAGAATAATGAGTACATCTCTAGAATCAAAACAATTTAAGGATTGTTTTCACAGCTACAACACCTACTTTTAATGTAGCAAACTTTAGAAATGTAGGTTAGAGACATGATAATTAAAAAAATTAAACATGGAGTCTTCACTTCCAGTGTGTTGTTCCTCCGAATGCAATGAGATCCCTCTGGATCCATGACCTCAACAAAGGTTCCTTCCTCCTGCATCTACCCTCATGAAAATGATACAAATAATATATTCAAGTGCATACCTAAGGGTGCTAATATGATTTCTCCAATGGAACCTGGATGATCTCTGTCCTCTGACATCTTCATGAAGAAGGTAGCCATGGTGTCACCATAATTTCAGATTCTTCACAAACCCTTGTCAACTGGGCTAGAAAACCTAACAGCTAGGCTAGGCTAGAAATTTTAGGTTTTGTTGGGCTTATGACCGCCAAAAATAATCCTTGAAAGTCAGAAGATCATAGGTAATCTTGAAGGCTTTTTCAAAGAACAGCAGAAACCCTAAAACCAGAAATATGCAGAAATTTGTGAAACCCTAGAAACCCTAGGGTCAAAAATCCAAAATGCTCGAAATTTCACTCTAAGAGTCTCTAGAGGTGTGCTGGAGAAGGCCTTACTCTCCTATGCCAACAATAGCCTCAACATCCAAGTTTTAATGGCTGAAACACCTCAAAGAAAGAGGGTCATATAGAATTGCAGTAAACCCTAGAGGCCGTACAAAACTGCAGAAGGAAGGGAGGGCTAGCTTTAAATGCTTGTGCAGAGGTTCTTCAAGACCTATGCTATGAAAAAATATTGATTTTTCAATAAGTTAGGTTTAAGCTTGAAGTTCATTCCATTTTGATCATTTTAATTAAACCATAAACAATTTGTTGTAGCAACCAAGATCACAAGAAGAAACCCCATGCATAAGTACACAAGAAGTATTCTGGGAAACCCTTCTGAACAAGGGAAGAAAACCCAACCAATCCTTTGCTACATTATTCAAGAGAAATACCTCCAACACCATAAAAACCTAGCACACAAAAGGGTGCTCACAAACCCTAGAAGAATAGCACCCAAGAGAGGTGGGAACTTTTCCCAAGAACAAGTGTTTGCTGAAATTTCCAAACTCACACTTGTGATATGATACCTCAATGGGGAATTTACCTTTATTTATATTAGACTGAACCTGTCAACAATAGTGTCTATTGGCACAACATGACCGACCTAAATAACTTATAATATAATTAATAATTACCACATTAAATATCTTTTACATTAATTATCTTTCACTTTATGATGGGGCTGACCTGTACCCTTTATATCACAAATATGGTTACATGTAAGTTTGAGTCTTGTACAATATAGCAAGGGATATCATACACCCACTAGTTCTTATCCACTAGGGGCACATCCATCTGTGCTCATCCACAAGGATGTCCACATCTCTATCTCACTGCGTCTCATAGGAGAACCACACTCACTAGTGCTCAACCACTAGGATCACATTCACCTATGCTCAACCATAGGCACGTCCGACTCAACATATATCTTTCTCATTGCATTACACAAGAGAATCATCTAGAGTATGACATCATGTCAACTCTCTGCATAGAGGAGGCCAATACATCATTACCACTAGGATCACATTCACTTGTGCTCAACCACATGCTCGTCGGACTCAACAGATCTCTTTCTCACTATGTTACACAGGAGAAACATTTG
>SNQJ01S0049425.1:4211-26666 GCA_010110895.2 Picea sitchensis | reverse complement strand
TACAGATCAAACCACTCAACCCTACAACCATAGGGGTTCGAGAGGGGGGAGAGGTCACAGGGAGGTTGGTCGCCAGTTGGTTGGTCATAGGGTATCTGGTTTGGGGTGGCCATGAGGAGGGGTGCCAAAGGAGGAGCCTCATTGTGGGGTGGAATTGCAGGAAGAGCTTCAGGGGCTGGGTCAGCTAGGAGAGCCTCCAGGGGAGGGTCTACTGGGAGATCTGCTAAGGGAGTGACTGGTTCATCCCGAGCCTCTGTTGCATGCAGAATTATTCCATGAGCCATGTACCAGGCTGACCCCTGCTTTGGCTTGCCACGGGGTCGTGGCATGGTGTGGAGAAAACACAGAAATCCAACTGGAATCCCCGTGAGGTCACACCAGAGCTCGAAGGCTGGGCGAAGGGGCTGGAGAGCTCTGGAGACTTAGTGCTTGGAATTGTAAACAATGGAGTGAAGTGTTAGAGTCCCCATCATGTCCAGAAGAAGCGGGGGCCAGGGTGTAAGCTGAAGCGACGGGGAGGAGCGTTTGCATGGCTCCGCGAGGACGCACAAGTTGCAGAGCTCCCCGCAGGAGTTAACATCAAAATGCAAATGCGAGAGGGAGGTGGTGGTAGGTGGTGTAAAGACCGGAAGTGACCGGGGTAAGGACGTGATGAAGCATGTGCGCCAGGTGGCCTATGAGGTGGCCAGGTGGCAGCAAGCGTAGTTGGAGCAGTGATGTCAATCGAGCACCACATCTGGCGGAATATCTTTGGTGTGAGCTATGTTCCTACAAGCGATGACCACAGGGTGAGTGGGGTTGGTAGAAGGGGTATAGGAGAAGGTGCCTTCTTCCAGCTCAACTCCAAAATTTTCCAGCTAGTCAGCTACTTGGTTGGCCATTCTTCTAACATGGGAAGGAAGGATGACCTGTTGAGGTTGGAGACTATAATTAATTCTGCAGAGCCCATTCACGAGTCACCACCTGGGAGATAATTTCTTCGGATCTTCCCCATTGAGCAGATGAGAGTGGAGCTTGATAACAATTTGCGAATCACCTTCCGCGATGAGATGAAAGAGATATAGCTCCGAAGCTACTTGCAAACCACAGAGAAGGCTCCAAATTTCTGCAACATTGTTGGTATTATGCCCTAAGCTACCTGCTAGGATGTGCAGGATTTCTCCATCACTGTTTCGGATGACTGCCCCATAACCAGCTGGTCCCGGGTTCCCTTTGGAGGCTCCATCAAAATTGAGTTTAAAGAAATTTAGAAGTGGAGCCTCCCAAAGAGTGGGGCTGCTCGTGCGTGCTGCAGCTGCCCTAGGCCTTTCCAGGGTTGGGGTGATATTTATGTTCCAAGCTCTGATGATATGATGTTCATTCTGAGGGATTTGCACGTCTTTCATCGTCTAGGGATGCAACGATATGGTTTCGTTGATATTGATGTGGATTGTGTTCCAAACCTCTTGCCATGTTTTGGTGACCGAGTTGAAAATTATTCTGTTCCTCTCTTTCCAGATCTGCCAGAGGATAAAACCCATGAACAGTTTCCAGATTCTATTGAGAATGGGAGAGTGGAAGATCGAGCTTCTCCATCCTGCAATAGTATCCTTTGGACCTAGGCGGTTTCTATCCGATGTTCTCATGATGCTAGCACTCTGGTCCCAAATGCACGAGCTGTAGGGGCAGAGGTTGAGGAGATGATTTAGGGTTTCTACCTCTTGTTCGCATAGCTTACACCAAGATGGACTGATGCAACCTCATTTTCTTAAGTTATCCCAAGTGAGGATGCTGTTGTGTGCCACTAACCAGAGAAAGGTGCTAACTTTCGGCCAGGATTTCATATCCCAGATTTTTCCCCAAATTTCCTCGCGAGGCAAGGTGATGTGATTTTCTTTTAGGGAGTATGCTTTAGGAATGTTAAAGGCGCCTGTGAGGGAGTGGCCCCACCTAAGGATGTCCTCCCCTTGTTGACTGAATATTTTCCTGGAGGCGAGGTGCTCCTGTAGGGGTCGGAGGTTGACATGAAGGAGAATATTTAGATGCTCGTGAATGTTTTTCCAAGTGTGCCATAATTCTTCTGGATCAAAGGGCTTCCATAAATCGATGACTCTGTGTAGTCTCACAATAGTTGTAAGGGGAATGAGGTCTCTGAGGTTGGGATCAATATTAAAGGTGAGGATTTTTTACCACGAGTCACTCCAGAAGTGTGCTGAAGTACCATTTTGCAGTTCCCAGAACGAGTGGTCCATGATGAGTCCTTGATTATTTCGAGCATCATTCCAGATGAATGAACCTGGGCTTTGACCGTTCCATATGATGAGTTATTTTTACGGGGTTGTAGGAGTATATTTTTTCCTCCAAAAATGTGCCTAGATATCCTGGGGTCTTTTCATCCATCTCCACCAGATTTTAGCACTGAGGACTTTGTTAAGAGTGCTTGGGTCATGTAGACCGAGGTCGCCTGCTTTTTTTGGGTTGCAGACCCTTTGCCAACTTACCAAGGAGATTTTGCGTCCTTCCTTGATACCTTGCCACAAAGAGATTCTTTGGATTGATCTTAGGGTGCTGTGGATAGAACTCGAGGCCGCTAAGGATGAAAAGGTGTAGATCGGGAGAGATTGGAGGACGGATTTAAGGAGAACGAGGTAGCCAGGCAGATTGAGAGCTCGAAAGGTCCAGAGGGAGAGTCTCTTCTTGAAACTGGACAACAAGGAATTCCAGGAGGCATTCCTGAGAGAGTTATCGATGAGGGGGATGCCCAGGTAGACTGACGGAAGGACACTGCGGGTGAAGCCCAGGAGGTGAGTGAGATGGTTTTGAATGACTAAAGGTGCGTTGAAGAAGAAGACTTGGGATTTGGTTAAGTTCACCTCCATGCCTGAAGCTTCACAGAAGAGGTCAATGATGGATCTGAAACAATGGGCTTCTCTTGCAGTGGAGATTCCCATAAGAAGGACGTCATCTACAAATTGGCTATGAGAGATGGGGGGATAAATGCCATGGGGGACGAGGCCCGAGAGAGAGTGGTCCTTGATGGATGATTTTAGCGTGCGGATGAGCCCTTCTGCCATGCGGATGAAAAGGAAGGGTGAGAGAGGGTATCCTTGTCTAATTCCTCTTGAGGGGGAGAAGGGTTTGGAAGGTATGCCATTGACGAGGATTGAGAACAGTTCTGGAGAGGTGAGATTAACAATCCAAGAGACCTAGGTGGGATCAAAATCGAAGGCTATGAGAGTGGATTTCAAATAGCCCCAGTTTAGTTTGTTAAAGGCTTTGGAGAGATCCAGCTTTAGGAGCATGCCCTGAGTTTTAGTAGAGCAGAGGGAATGGATAACTTCGTGAGTTAGGATGACGCTGTCCAGAATCTAGCGCCCTTCTACGTAACCGGATTGCTCAGGGGAGATTAGGAACGATAAGATGGGCTTGAGCCTGGTTGCAATGATCTTTGTTAGGAGTTTGTAGATGACGTTGCATAGGGCTATGGGTCTAAAGTGAGTTGGAGAGGTGGTGTTATTATCTTTAGGGATGAGGGTGAGAAAAGTTGCATTGAGGGCTTGAAGGACCTTTCCATATCTTCTAGAGTCCTCAATGATTTCCCACACATCCTTACAGATGATATTCCAACAATAGTGAAAGAAATCAGAAGTGAAGCCGTCTGGTCCAGGTGCCTTACCGAGCGGGGTGGCCTTTAGCGACTGATCTACCTCCTCCTGAGTGATTGGTCTCATCATGGATTCAATTTGCTCCTTAGTGACCTCCTTGGGTGTGTTCTTGAGGATAGAAGCTATGGATTGTGAGCGATCAATTAGGGGTTCTGTGAGGAGAGATTGGTAGTAGGTAAGCAACTCCTTTTCCACATCCGCATGTTGTTGTATTTTTTTGCCTTGCACTGATAAGAGATGTGTAATGCGATTGGACTGGTGCCTCTGTACCATCGATATGTGGAATAATTTAGTGTTTTTTTCCCCCTCTTTCATCCAAGTGATGCGAGATTTTTGTCTCCAGAGAACCTCCTCTTGCGCTTTCTTGTCAACAATCTAATTGTTGAGAAGTGTTTCCTGTATGTTTATGGCTTCCGTTAGACCCTGTATTCTGAGTTGATACTGCAGTGTTTGCATTTGCTGTTGGAGAAGTTCCTGAGCTTGGAAGATATTTCCAAAGGTGGTCTTATTCCAGGTTTTGAGTTGTTGCTTAAGGTTTTTTAGTCTTTGTTGGAATCTGTACATCGGGGTTCCTGTTTGGATGGCCGCCACTTGTCACCAGGCCTTGATGTTTTCTTGGAAATCTGGGTGAGTCAACCAGAATTTTTTGAAACGGAAGGGATTTCGTTCGGGGGTGCCGGTGATATTAAGGGTTAGAAGAATTGGCCAATGATCTAAGCCTGCTACATCAATGACTATGGCATTCCATGCTAGACCATCCATCAAGATGGCTTCATAAATGAGGAAGCAATCCAATCTGCTGGATACATGTTGGGCTCCCGAGCGTCTATTGACCCAGGTAAATGGCCCATTGTCTTCTTCAACGTCAATGAGGTTCAGAAGGCCTATGGTATGGTTGAAGAGCAGGTTGTCATTTCCCAGGAAGCGATTGCCTCCTTTTTTCTCCAGCCCTGTGATCATATTGAAATCACCCCCAAGGATCCACCTTTGGGGGCCTAAAATATCTTCTATCCACTCCATGTGCTGGAGGAATGGATCTTTATCCCCTGGTCTAGGGGGTCCATAGAAGTTCGTGATGTAACCTTGTTTGTTCGAGCCAATAAGGTGAAAGGAGGCTGTGATGGTCCACTTGGAAGTGAAAAAATTGTCAAGCAAGATGGTGGCTGGATTCCAGAGCAGTGAAAGTCCTCCTGCTGCTCCATTAGCATCCATTGCCACATGCTTTTCCCGTGTCCAACATTGCTGGAGTGTGGTCTGTGCCTCTATTCCCACACATTTCATTTCTTGTAGGAGTAGAATGTTTGGCTGTTCCTTCTTGATTCTGTCTTTGAGCAAGGTTTGTTTGTTCCTTGCATTGAGGCCTCTTATGTTCCAAGATATTATCTTCATGAGGATGGTGGGGGTTGGAGGGGGGGGGTGGGGAAAGCTGTCCGAGATCAATTGAATTTGACCTGAGTTGACAAGGAAGTTTCCGATGTCCTGGATGAGTTGGTGTTTCGGTTTCCCATCTCTTTTTTTCTCCTCCTTTGTGTTTTTTCGTTGTTCCTTGGTGGTTTCTTTTTGTATTCCCAGGTTTGTGCTGGCTCGGGCTTTACCTCCGGCGTAAGAGTTAAGGAAGACTTTATGCACCTTGCTATTGGAATACCGAAAGGAACAACAAATGTAACCTATTTAAAAGGGACAACAAATGTAACTTTAACTAGAAAGGAACAACAAATGTAGATTTAACTGGAAAGGAACAATGTAGATGAAAATGTGAGGAACTGTCAAGAAATAAGCTACAGTAATGAGAATTGAAACAACAATCATTAATACTTGAAGTAAATGTCTATCTACTGCACACAATCAACATGAAATTGTTAACTCGCTTATGCATTCATCTTTAATTAATATAAAAGAGATTTGAATCACAAATCAGAAATTGAACTGATACAATTTCTGGTCGAACAATAGCTCCTTCAGACTAGGCCCTTGGTCCTTAGAAGCATTGCTATTTGAAATTTAGTATGTAGAAATGGTAAAACCATCCAAATATTTTATTGATTTCATAGCTGGTACAACATTTACAAAAACTGCTAATGCAAAGCAATTCTAAGTTCTGATTTCTTGGGTGCAATTATCCTATATCTTTTCAGGATCCATTTTCCCCTTATATATTACAATAATCTGGGTAAATTAAGCTATCCTGAGGATCGAGAGATCCTCAGGATTTCTTTACTATTATAAAGTTACAATATAAGAAACTCAATTATCTTCAAAACTACCTTGCGCCATAAAGTCCTCACCCTCCAATAGCTTGCACATCTTCAAGATTTCCTTGCTATCTTGGGCTTGACAATATTTAACCAATCGTGTAATAAAACCAAACAATTCCAATCGGATTTTAGGGTCTATGTAATCTAATTTGGACAACAACGCTAAAGAGTATATTATTCATTTTCTATCCTATTTTCTCCTAAATAACCGAAAAGTCAATCGAGATGATATCATGAAAATGTGGGAAAAAGGAAGATATTTATACCTTTTTCATAACCTAACATACCCCCCAACTTACCTTCTTGCATGTCCTCATGCAAGCTGAGATCTTACATGTAAAGCAGTAATACTGTAAGGTGGAAAGGTCGGTTTACCAGGCCTCCTGAATCCATTGCTTCTTTTGAGTTCTCCAAAAGCAGCATCCTCCCTCTTCTTGTTAAATTGATAATCTATTTGGTAACTTTCTGGAGGAAACCATATGATAGGGGGATTATACCTGCACCCAATCCACACAGGTCCTTCCTCTTGGAGAAATCTAGAATACCTTTCTATTCTGAAGGTAAATGAAAATAAATTCCTATACCCAAAGGGTTCCCTAGTCTTTACTTCACTGGAGGATGCATCCCATCTCATTTTAGAAGTAGCAAGAGATTCTTTCTTAAGTTCTCTAAAGCATGCGATACCTGAACGTATAACTTGTAGATGGATAGGGACTAAGGAATCTAAGACCCCCCTCTATTCATAAAGGTTTTATGTCACATAATGGCTGGAAAGGGATTTGGAGGCTCTCCCCTAACCCATAGATCTAGTCCAGTCTCCCTCTTTAGGAAGGTTTTGTGAGATTTTCCCCACCTAACTTGATTCTGAGTAAATGACAGAAATGCCTAAAAATATATGTCACCTATGAATGGGCCAGGGTTATCTTCCCTTTCTTCTTCCAGAATGAAATTGTGAAAGTATAACTCACACAGAAGGTATTGTACCTTTTCATCCCATTCTCTAAAACATGAAATAAACTCAGGTACAGTGGAAAATGAAATGGGTTTACCTGCTCTGATGGCCTTCACTCTCAATAACATATATTGTTCCAGCAAAAATAAAGCGTAATTGGTGGCGGGGGCTCTGCAATTGATGGCATCAGAATAAACACCACAAATTTCCTTGATTTTCTCTAATGCTTTTTCCACTTGATTTTGTGCCCTCTTCACCTTTTCTTGGGCTCTGGCGAGCTCAACATACGTTTCATTCTCTGTTGCTGACATTGTCTTCAGTTGTTTAACAACCTTTTGATGTTCAACCCTAGTGACCATCTCATCTTGGTGTAGCTAATTCTCACTGGGCTTGTCTCAGCTCTGCCTTTAGCTTATCAATGGTGACACCCTGTGATTGAGATTGGGATGCTTGGTATTCTTCCATAGCACCCATCTCCTCCTTGGATTGAGTTAATGCTTGCTGGGCTTGTGTAAGATCTACTTCCAGTCTGTCCACAATAGCATTCTATTTCTGGGACTGGAGTGCCTGATGCTTTGCCATAGTCAGTAATTCATTTCTGTTTTGAATCAGGGTTTGTTGAGACTGCATCAATTCTTCCTCCAATATCCTAATGGTAGCATTCTGCTCAAGGAGTTGAGTTGTTTCCTCTAAGACCGAGGTATCTGTCTGCACCTCAGCATTGATTGTTTTTGTAGTTGTCATATTTTCTTGTGTTTCTAAAGGAATTACTTCCTCATTCTGAGCTACTATTTCTTCTACTACTATTTCTTCAGGGTCTGTCTGTATCCCTACATAATTTGTACTGACTGCTTCTTTAGGAAGAGGGTTTCTTCCTTGCACTCTGGCCCTTATGTTTTTCTTTCTTCTGTGGGCCTTCTCTGCTTGTTCTAACTGTTTCCTCAATTCCTTAATAATTTCCTTGAGTTTACCCGCCTTCTGCTTTAATACTTCAACCTTCTTAGCCTTTTTCTTCAACAATTTGTTTTCTTTTTTTAACTTTCTAATTTTCTTATGGCTCTTGGTTGATTTCTGTTTATGAGAGGTCTTAAGGTCTTCTTCATTCTTCCAACAGATTGTTGTTCCTCTGTCCCTTCCAAATGTTCCGTCTGTCCAATAGGGCTTCTTTTTTCAAAATGAGGTTCTTCCTGTGCTGTGTCCTCTGGAAAAGACATTTCAATATCAGGAAAATCTTCAGCTAGTTTTGAAGAGGAGGCTTGTTCTGGGCATTTTTATGGATTATGTGTGCCTCTGTCAATTGAGGTTCCTAAGCTTCCCAAAACTTGAGCTATTTCTACCTCATAGCTCTTCAGAAATTATTTTGTCAGATGCTCTAATGCCGGTTGGGTGTCTTCCTGATCATTCCTTTGTGAGTTCTGTTCTGCTTGCCCAATTTCTTGAACATTCTCCTGTGGAGAATATTTTGTAGAATTCTGAAGTTCTTCAGGCTGTTTTGTTGTACCCTGAATTGCTTCAGTTGTTTCCTAAATTTGTCTGCTTCTTCTCCTTGTCTTAATGATGGATTTAGGGGTAGTTGTTGCTCTCTTCCTATTTTTCGTTAACGCCTATGTTTGTAAGGTCTGGGCCTCTATGATTTGGGCAGGGTCTGCCTCAGCTTCGGTTTGAGGAAATGGAATTTTTCTTTGGGTGGTAGTCTCCTCTGCCTGTCTATCTTCAATTTCCTGTGGTGGGTCTTCATGGAATAATTCAGGCTGCTCCAGTGGTGGAGGTCTATTGGCTTCAATCAAACTATCCCAGGTCAATTGAGTTTGACTCAGTTCTTTATTTGTTATCAGTTTAACTAATTTGTGGTGGATGATAACAATAACATGATCCTTGGATTTTTGTGTTCTCAAGGCAACCTCATGTAATATGGCATTCAAAAAGAAAGGTAGATTAAGTACTAACCGTTGTTTTAAGGATGCCAACAATTTGAGGTGGCGAGGTCGAATTACGTCGTRTCGTCCATCAYAGGYGATGTACCRCTAAATTACCCYTGCCAGTTCCTTCCATGGTTCTCTGAGGGTATTGGGATTAAGTCCCTTTCCCTTCTTATCCAATTCTTCCCCAAGGTCTGTGAAAGTTTCCACAACTTCCTTCAATGCTGTGTATCTTCCTGTCCACTGAATGCCCATGTTAGGGAGGTCTGTGACCTCTGCTAATATTTCCAGGGTGATTGAGATTTGTATGCCTCGCACCATAGATATTTCTCCTTGCAGATTCTGAAAGAATTCAAGCGTGACATTCGTGTCATATCCTTGCAAACGGTTGAAGTACTCCATCCACCCTAGACGGTGTAGGATTTCTCTTGCTTTCTCTGTAACCTGTAGTAAATTTGGTTCCCTGTTCACACTTATGCCACCCATTTTTGTGAGAAAATGAGGACGACTATCGTTCCTAGTAGCAGACTTGGTTAGACCATCTTGGAGGAAAAATTACCGAAAATAACAAATATCAGAGAACAACAGGTGTTTACAAATGTGGGTATTTATTACAATCATTACTATCTTATCGAGAAGTGTGCAGAGCGTCCACTCTTCTCATTAATATAAAGGTCGACCTCTACCATCATAGTAAGGTAAAGTAATGAGTGTAGGTATTGATGGTGAGGGGTAATGATTATACTACTGCCGCCAATGGGGATCAATGATTAATTTTCAAACAACATATTTTAACGTTAATCATTAAACGTTAGTCCTCTTTCGTGGAATTGAATTTAATATACCTATACTCAAAAGAATTCTTTAAGGATACATACGCCGAATAAATTACATCTGTTCATTTAAATAATATCCCACATATCATAATGTTGTTACTTTTTCATGTTATTGAATACAACCAGAATGGTAGCCTCGTTATTGAGTGAAGGAGGTCTAGAGACACGCAAAAACTTGGCGTTTAAGGTAAACTTCCATACCACAGGTAGAGCCATTGCTGCCAACAAACGTCCATAGCCTCGAAAGGGTTGCCTTTTAACCCTTAGATGAGCCTGTATCCTTGATAATTATTTGAATCGTCTTTTCCAAAAAATACCACTATCCTGGTTCGGTAGCCAGATGGTGATAATGCTACTCACTAGATTGTAACTTAAGTGAACAAGCCAGCTTGTGATGAGACCTCTTGTCCTTTGACAAAACAAAATGTCAAAGGCCATTTCCCTGGTGTGGTATCCATAATGGGAATTTCACTTATGTTAGTATCCTATGATCATGGTAGGTTGGCTCGTGATGAGACCCTCTATTCTTTGTGGAAAAAAAAAACTTTATCTTAGTATTATATATATATATATGGTTTTTATTTTTATTTTTAGAAATGTATTAAGGGAGGCTCATCTACTCCTTAAGAGTGAGGGATGGTGTAAAGAAGTGTAAGGATACCAAGTAAAAGTGTGCCTAAGATTCCTTATTATGATATAAAGGAAAGATATCATTCAAGTGTATTTGTATGTATAAGGAAAAAGAAACAAATTATGGTGGTTACAGGTTATGAACAAGGTTTAATATATTTCGAAGAAAGTAATCCAAAAACAATTTTATAAGGTATGGGAGATAGTCCACAAAATAATGACAGATCGTTGTGAAGATAATGAGAAATAATGTTGGTGAAAATTATTTGGTGAAATTCATACCCCAAAGGAATGGCTTGGCGTTTTATCAACAATGTAGGGAAGGAACGACGAAAATGAACATCAGGTGTGCAAAAAGGAACAACAAGTGTTCCAAAAAGGAACAACGGGCGCACAAAAGGAACGACAATTGTTCTGTTCAAAGGAACAACAAGTGCACAAAAGGAACAACAATTTTTCCGTTCAAAGGAACAACAAGCGCGCAAAAGGGAACAAGAAGTGTTAAGTTTTTAACCATTTGAATAGGTAATTTTTAGAAACCTGGAAATGTGTTTTGCTTGAATCTAAGGTTGATTAGTCATCAACTAAATTCATTTATGGGTTGGTTTATTTCAAAATTAAGTAGTGGATGGTTTGTTAATGTTATGAGTTTTCTGGGTGATGAGATGAAGCAGGAGTTCAAAACAAGAAAGAGTGCTAATTGAGTTCATTACAGTTATCCTCCCTAGTTCTTATTTTCTCAAGTGACTGTAAAAAAAAAACAAACTAAATGAAATATACAGAAAAAAAATATTATATACAGTATGCATAGTGTCAACATAATTCAACATTTATGGAGTTGGGGTGGCTGGATTACCTTCCCAGCCAACCAAAATTTGAATGGTAG
This sequence comes from Picea sitchensis, assembly GCA_010110895.2. NCBI lineage: Eukaryota > Viridiplantae > Streptophyta > Pinopsida > Pinales > Pinaceae > Picea > Picea sitchensis. Next base: position 15,544 of record SNQJ01S0049425.1, on the reverse strand, counting down.
GGTCCTTACTTACTTCTTGGTAGAAATATTCTTTTCAGGACGGTTGATGATGGAGTCGTAGCGGGTGTCCATTGACCCGAAATGGAGATCCAGACCCGTTGATGGTGCTTAACGTGACTGTTCCATTGTCATGGACTTCATTAATTTCATATGGTCCCAACCACCATGTCTGTAATTTTCTCGAAAAATCTTGAAATCTGGAATCATAGAGGAGCGCCCAATCACATTTTTTAAATGATTTTTTCTTGATATGCTTGTCATGATAGGTCGTTCTCTGTTGATGAATATCAGTTGTGCACTCTACAATAGACATGCATGCTTCATCCAATTCGTTGAGTTGCTGAAGGTGCTATTTATGTGCTTTTGTAAGATCCAGTCCAATTTCTCGGGCCATCCTTAGAGTCTTGATCTGAAACTCGATTGGGAAGATCGGTTCTTTTCCATAGACTAAGTGATAGGGAGAGTAACCAATGGTGTTACGCCAGGTTGTTCGATAATCCCATAAGGCATTTGGGAGCTCAGTAGCCCAACTCTGTGTATTTGTTGAGACAATATTTGTCAGGATTGCCTCTAGGACTTTATTGGTGCTTTCTACTTGCCCATTTTCTTGTGGGTGGTATGGAGAAGTAATTCTATGTTTAATATGATAATTATCTAGGGTGGTGGTGATTCTATGAGCTGTAAATTGTGACCCCCCATCAATAATTACCTCTCTTGGTAGTCCATAGTGTACGAATAATTTGAAAATAAATTTGATGACTACCTCTTCTGTTGCATTTGGTAAGGCTTTTGCCTCTAACCATTTAGTCATGTAGTCTGTTGCAACTAGAATATAGGCCTTCTGATTTGACTTTGGATTGAAGGGGCCAATGAATTCTAGTGCCCATCTCTCAAATGGTTCTACAACTACTTGTGATTTCAAAGGAATTTCATCAGCCTGACCTGGTTTTCCCATCCGTTGACAAATATCGTAGGTCTGGACATATTTCTTTGCGTCTCTGAATATTGAGGGCCAATAATAGCCCATCTGCAAAATTTTGTGTCCAGTCCTGCAATTTGCAAAATTCCCACCACAGGGCTCATCCTGTCTGGATTTTAGTATGTTGTATATTTCGTCATCTCGTACTCATCTGTGGATCTGGAGATCATCTCTTGTATGGAAGAGATATCCGTTGATCCAGGCAAATCGTGCACTACACTGGACGATCAATTTTATTTCCCTTAATGAAAGATGTGCCGATAATCTTCCCGCTGCTAGATAATTAGGCACATCAACGTACCACGATGGCTTTGTAGTAACGAAAAACAGATGATCGTCTGGAAATTGATCTTCGATTGTTAAGGAGTTGTCTGTTTTGGGTATGCGGGATAGGAAGTTTGCGAATTTTTTTTCTCTCCCGGGTCTATCTTTGATGGTGATATCAAATTCCTACAATAGTAATAACCATCGAGTGACCCGTACATTAGTAATTAGTTTATTAGCTAGATATCTGATAGTAGAATGATTAGTATACAGAATAACCGGATAGCCTGTTATATAATGACAAAATTTATTGATGGCATGTATAACAACTAAAAAATCTTTTTCTGTTACTGAATAATTAAGTTCAGCTGGAGTAAGATTCTTCCTAATAAAATAAATGGCATAGGGTTTCTTGTCTTCTTCCTGTCCGAGGACAACGCCTATGGCAATATCTAATGCATCGATGGAGATGTGAAATGGTATTTTCCAATTCGGTCCCCTCAACACCGGTGCTGTCGAGATCAACTTCTTGAGTCCTGCAAATGCTACATCACACTTGTTAGACCATTGAAAATCTACATTACCAGTCAAAGAATGTAAATGTTCAACGGTTCTTGCAAAATTTTACATAAATCTATGATAGTATCCTGAAGCGCCAAGGAAACTACGTACCTGAGTTTGTGTGTGTGGTGTAGGTAGATTAAGGATTACCTCTATTTTTGTTGGATCTACTCTAATTCCGTCTGCAGAGATATAATTCCCTAGTACCACACCTTCTGTCATCATCATGTGACATTTTTCGTGGCTTAAACAGAACATGGTCGCAATGCACCGTTCTAGTACTTTCTCCAGATTATTCAGTGCTTGATCGAAGTTGTCACCATAAGGAGTGAAATCATCCATATAGACTTCAAGTCCTTCACTGATCAGATAGTTGAATATGCTCAGAATGGCCCTTTGAAAAGTGGCTGGAGCGTTACAAAGTCCAAAGGGTAATACTCTGTATGCAAAAGTGACCCAAGGGCATGTGAATGTAGTTTTATCTTGATCTTCTGGGGCAATCTGAATCTGATTGTACACACTAAAACTGTCTAGGAAGGAAAATAATTTCTTCCTTACCAAAGTATCCAGGACCTGACCAATGAAAGGCAAAGGGAAGTGGTCTTTTTGAGTGGCTTTGTTAAGTTCCCTGTAGTCAACATAGATTCACCATTTCCCATTTTTCTTCAGGATGATCACTAATGGGGAAAACCACCGACTATCTAAGACGGGATATATAAAATCTACGTCCAACAACTTTTGTAATTCTTCTTTAATGATATCCATAAGGTGAGGATTCAATCTTCTCTATGGCTGTCGGATAGGCCAAGCATATTTTTCAACATAAATGTGGTGTGTGCAAAGTTGCAGATCAATACCTTTCATATCAAAGTACTCCCATACAAAATCTTGCTGGTATTTGAAGAGGAATTGTATTAGCTTTTGTTGCTGTTGTTCATCTAAATTGACATTGATGTTCAGAGACCTTCCGAGTGCAATCTTGATGGATTTGCTGTTATGAACAACTGTAGTTGGAATTTGTTGTTCCATTAAATCTTCCAGCAGGTCTCCCTGTGCTTCACAGTCTAGAACAACTCGGAGCATCTGGCAGGTTGGGTTGTTCACAGTGGATGGGCTATTAATAAACCCACTGATTACGTCATCCTCTAGTTGGTTTTTAAGTCTAAGGGATTCTTCCAGCGTGAGAGGGGCTCGCAAATCCTTTTCTGGGTATCGTGGTGGTGGCATTTTTTGATATACGAAAGTTGGGCTTGGCTTGGCAGGAGGATATATGATGAGATTCTTTGTGATACCCCCTCTAGCGATTGTGATATTACCCGTTCGATATCCTATGTATGCATCTGCTGTTGCAAGCCATGGCCTACCCAGTATCAATGGATGCCCTTCAAGTCCACTTCTTGGGTTGATGATGAGGAAGTCCGCCAGATATTTCCAAGAGTCGACAAAGATGGCTATATCATGTAATGTGCCAACTTGTCGAACTACTGATCGATCTGCCAACTACAACATTATTGCGGTGGGTTTGAAGGAGTCAAAACCCAGGGTATTGCATGTTTCCATAGTCAGGATGTTGATGGTTTCTCCTAAATCAACTAGTGTATTTGGAAAAGAACAACCCTGGATCTGAACTGTCACTATGGGATTCCCCGCATCTGCATAGTTGATTGTTTCTTGTCTACCTAAAATTAGATCAGACAAGGCTCCTACCACACAGACTGTTGATGATGGATATTTAATTTTTCTGACAGGATTTCTCCCACATAGCTCCTTGATCATTTTTGTGTAAATTGGGATGTCTTGAAGAGCTTGCAGGAGTGGAATCTTGATATATAAATTCTTGAGTTCCCCTACAATGTCGAAGTTAGGATATACGACCAATTTTGCTATCATCAATCTTTCGGGGAACGGAGGGGAGGGCGTTGCATCCTTATCAAGATATTTTGATTCGACTGTGCTCCCCCCCTACTCGATTTCTTCTGTTATTACCACAGTCGAGGGTGTTATTGCTGGTTGTTTTTCATTCTCCTTCTCTTGAAAGACGTTATTTTCTTCAGGATATATTATGTGCCCCGATATCAACCGTAGTTCATTGCACCCTACCGAGATGGTCTCTCCTTCCCCATTCTCCATAAAGTGGACGAGCTGAGCCAGTCTGTTATTTGGATTTGGGTGAGGCTGGGCTGGTAATTGAGGGTGCAATTGTGATTGCAGGTTCTGGGGCAGTTGGAGTAGTGCTTGTAATGTAGGCTGAGTTTGAGGGGCCATCCCCATGGGTTGGTTGTTTATCCCCATGGGGCGCTGCCAATTCTGATTCCAATTTGGGTTTTGGGTAGTCATGTTGGGCCACTGTGAAGGGTAGATGTTGTTATTTGAGTTTTTCCAGGATGAAGTGGGATATTGTGAGTTAGGCCAAGTGGAAATTGCAGTTGGCTGATTCTACCAGGCAGGATTTGCAGCAGGCCGGTTTTACCAAGTGGGATTTGCAGGTGGGTATTGCTGGGGCTGCCAGTTCTGATTAGTAAACGGTTGACCCTACCATGCGCTACCAGGAGCTTGCTGCTGATTATACTGTCTAGAGAATAAAGAGGAAGGGTCTTGGAGTGTATTTGGAGGTCGATTCTGCCATTGATGACACTGAGCCATCAGATATAACGACTCTGTTTCTTCTTCCACTTCTCTAAAGATATCTTTCAGTCCAGGGAGTGATGGAAATTGTTCCGTGTCATGATATTTGGCGCAGATAGCGCAAACCCGAACTACATCCAAAGGGAAATCCCTTGGACCATGTTTTCTTTTGCACCTGTGGCAAAATATGGCCAACGTTTGTTATGCTTATGTTTTTTTCTGTTTGGCCTGCAATACATCCAATTGTGTAGTCAGAGTGCTCAGAATATCTATTTTGAAGTTTTCTAAGTGATTACCAACTTCAGCTCATGTAACACCCCCGGTGGTAGTATTGATATTTTGGGTGAGGGGGATACGCAACCCTGATATGGTCCGTGAACTTCCTCTTGAGCACCTGATGCACAATAGGATGGTGTCATCTTAAGTTTCTTGATAAATGTCACCCTTCCCCATTAAATTCAATGTTTCTACCCATTCATCTTTCATACCCTTAATCAGAGTTTCCTTAATTACTTCACCTGGTAACGTACCATAGGGTGATGTTTGTAAATTATAATGAAATATCTCAACATACTCTTCTAATGATTCATTTTATTTTGCAGCCATTTGAAAGATTTCATCTTTTAAGTCTTTGGTTCTACAATAATACTGATATTTTTTCAAGAAGGCCTGTTTCATCTCATCCCATGAGTTTCTAGTTCCGCCCCCTAATCCCATAAACCAACGTAGAGTTTCTCCTTTCAAAGTGGAGGGGAACAATTTTAATTTTTGGGGTTCAGAGGTGTAATCATGCTCGCTACATAGGACATCAAATTCAAATAAGAATGCGTCCAGGTCTTATGAGATTAATCCATGAAAGGTTGGCAGGTTTTGTAGGGGAATTGCCTTCATGGGGGCATTGGCGATTGGATCAACTATCGGATATTCCAATGTGGAAGTCTGGGGATGTTGTGGATTTGGTTTTTCCATTTGATCGAAAATATGCCAGAAATCTTCAGGGATTTATTGATCTGGATATTTTATTCGAATTGGTTGGTTATATGATCCTCTAGGGGATTTGATTGCACTCCCTCTATCTGGGATTTCGGGTATGCCTTCTTCTTTCATAGGAGATTCAGGATTAGGTGGTGGGCCTGTCTTAGCTATCCCGCTGGTTTATCCTTCTCCTTCCTCTAGATCACAAGAGTTTCCCTCTTCTAAAGGGTCGAGGGGTGGAAGATCTCTGCTCTGAAATCTTTTCTCAATCCCTTCAGTTTTGCTATGAATCTTAGCATGGGCTGCAATTGGTGAAACTACCACCTGAGGGATTCGGGTAAATACTTTTCTAGGTCCTACCAAAGCTTGAGATTCTGCTTTTCGGATGATATTGTCTATGAAATTTCTTCTTCCAGGGAACACCGAGCCATGGGCTTTGGTAATTTTTGGTGGGGGATTTGTTTTTTCAAGATCTTTCATCTTAGTCATACACACTTCACACACACACACACAAAAAAGAAAATCAAGAAAGAAAAACACCTATGAAACCTCTTAATGCATTAGCTGGAGGTAGGTGCTAGCATAAGCATCTTACTTATTGCTTGCATAGGTTCTTACCTTCCATCTTCAATACCTCGTCCTCCAGAGGAAAAATCTATGCTACCTTTGACATTCTTCCCTGGCAACGACGCCAAAATGTTGGTGTCTAAATATTTCTAAAAACAACGTTAGTTTAACATTAATTTATCAACGCAAGGATTCATCTTTTATCTCAAGAATATCAGCAAAGTCTATGCAGATAGCTCATAGAGGCTAAAATCGTGTAGTTAAAGCAAATCTGAGTTTATCAACAATCAAGTTCCTCAAACATTCATTAAAGATTCTGGAAATTGAAATCTAATGCTGTGCAATGAAAAGGAACTAACTAATCTATTGAATTCATTTTAACTAAAAGCAGGAATTGAATCTAAATAAAGACTTGCAGAACTAACTATCAATTATGAATTGAATTACTGGAAAGGAGATAGTGAACTATTCTATATGTGAAAAGAGACAACAATTATAATCTCATAAAAAAGGACAACAATGTAACTCGACTGAAATACCGAAAGGAACAACAAATGTAACCTATTTAAAAGGGACAACAAATGTAACTTTAACTAGAAAGGAACAACAAATGTAGCTTTAACTGGAAAGGAACAATGCAGATGAAAATGTGAGGAACTTTCAAGCAGTAAACTACAATAATGAGAATTGAAACAACAATCATTAATACTTGAAGTAAATGTCTATCTACTGCACACAATCAACATGAAATCATTAACTCGCTTATGCATTCGTCTTTAATTACTATAAAAGATATTTGAATCACAATACACAAATTGAACTTATACAATTACAGGTCAAACAATAGCTCCTTCAGACTGGGCCCTTGGTCCTTAGAAGCACTGCTATTTAAAATTCAGTATGTAGAAATGGTAAAACTATCCAAAGCTTTTATTGATTTCATAGCTGGTACAACATTTACAAAAACTGCTAATGTAAAGAAATTCTAAGTTCTGAGTTCTTGGGTGCAATTCTTCTATATCTTTTTAGGATCCATTTTCCCCTTATATATTACAATAATCTGGGTAAATTAATTCATCCTGAGGATCGAGAGATCCTCAGGATTGATTTACTATTATAAAGTTACAATATAAGAAACTCAATCATCTTCAAAACTGCCTTGCGCCATAAAGTCCTCACCCTCCAATAACTTGAGCATCTTCAAGATTTCCCTTGCTATCTTGGGTTTGACAATATTTAACCAATCTTGTAATAAAACCAAACAATTCCAATCGTATTTTAGGGTCTATGTAATCTAATTTCAACAACAACGCTAAAGAGTATATTATTCATTTTCTATCCTATTTGCTCCTAAATAATCGAAAAGTCAATCAAGATGATATCATGAAAATGTGGGAAAAAGGAAGATGTTTATACCTTTTTCATAACTTAACATATTTATACCTTTCCTAGGAAGTGATTGCCTTGTTTTTTCTCCTCCAACCCTGTGATCATATTGAAATCACCCTCAAGGATCCACCTTTGGGCGCCTAAAAGATCTGCTATCCACTCCATGTGCTGGAGGAATGAATCTTTATCCCCTGGTCTAGGGGGTCCATAGACGTTCGTGATGTAGCCTTGTTTGTTCGAGACAATAAGGTGAAAGGAGGCTATGATGGTCCACTTGGAAGTGAAAAAATTGTCAAGCAAGATGGTGGCTAGATTCCAGAGCAGTGCAAGTCCTCCCGCTGCTCCATTAGCATCCACTGCCACATGCTTTGCCTGTGTCCAACATCACTGGAGTGTGGTTTGTGCCTCCCTTCCCGCACATTTAGTTTCTTGTAGGAGTAGAATGTATGGCTATTCCTTCATTATTCTGTCTTTGAGAAAGGTTTGTTTACTCCTTGCATTGAGGCCTCTTATGTTCCAGGATAGTATCTTCATGAGGACGGTGGGGGTTGGAGGGGGGGAAAGTTGTCCGAGATCAATTGAATTTGACCTGAGTTGACAAGGAAGTTGTCGACGTCCTGGATGAGCTGGTGTTTCGGTTTCTTACCTCTTTTTTTATCCTCCTTTGTGGTTTTTCGTTGTTCCTTGGTGGTTTCTTTTTGTATTCCCAGATTTGTGTTGGCTCGGGCTTTACCTCCGACGAAAGAGTTAAGGAAGAATTTATGCACATTGCGTAGCTGGTCAGGCGGTATTGTATATAGCTGTTGCTTACGATAGGCTTGTTCTAGGTGCACCATATTGATTCTTGCTAGCTCTGGATCTTCTAGATCTGTGTCTGGATATCCTATTTTCGGCCCGATATTGGTTGGGAGGGAGGTTTCCATGACTATTGGTTATGAGGAGGAGAGAGCAGGGGGATCATGTGTGGCAGAGAATTGGCCAGTTGTAGGGGTTGTCGGGGGGTTGGTGGAGGAAGAGGGGGTATCCACCAGGGTTTGAAGGGCATCAAACGAATTCTTGGTGGGGGGTCCAGTCGGTGCCTGGGGTGGTGCCGTTTTTGTCTGATGCTTCCATCTACCCATGACTTGGGTGAAGCCGTCCTTAGGTTTGTTAGAGTCTTCCTAACCTGTCTTTGGGGGGGTTATTTAAAGGGAATTATCGAAAAAGATGGTCGTGCTCGTGACACTTGAGACAACGAAAGGGGATATGTTCATAGTAAGGTTTGTGACCATTCCTCGTCTTGATAGTCCAAGATGATGGTTCTAGGGAGGGGTTTAGAAATATTTAAATAGACACATATGTGGGCATAGGAAATGTACCTGTATTGTTTTATTGCCTCCGAAGCTTTGACGTAGCTGCCAATGGTGTTTCCAATCCCTGCAAGGATCTCTTCCAGCCAAAATTCCTGTGGAAGCGAGTAGAGCCGTAACCAGATCAGAGCATGTGTGAAGTCTTCTTTTTCCAGGTTGAATCTCTCCGTCCAGAAACAGAGAAATAGGCCTGTCGAGTTATAGAAGTATGACCCACCTTCAAAGATTCGATTCCTATCCTCTAGATTGTGCAATATGATTGTAAAGAAGCCTTTTGATCCTATTTAGAGGTCGTAATGGCCCTTGGGTTTCCACCAGTGGTGAATCCATTTGACCAGGTCTTTCTCTGAGGGCCATAATCCTAGTAATTTGCCTATCAGTGTAAAATTGAGCATGTACTGTTTCTGATCCTCCATTCTCGGCGAGATTCTGGTGTATTCGGGAGTGATCGGTGCTTATGGTATGCATTTTACAGGTTCCCAGGTGCGTTGAGGTCTTGGTTGGCTAGTTTCCGAGTCAATATCCATTGGATTTTCCTTTAGCATTTCATCCTGCCAGATTAGTTTTTGCATGCCGGCTGGGAGTTCAAATGTTGGGCATTTCGAGTGATTGGAGCCATGCTCCTTTCTTGTTACAGCGCTGTAGGAGGGGGCTGGGGGCACCCCTCCCTCAGCCTCCATGGCCGCGACTGTGGGAGAGAGGCGACGAATGGTGCAAGTTTCATAGCAGAACCCGATATCCTTTTAAACCACTTTTACTGCATTCAAACTTTAGGTATGGAGCATGTGCTCTATTAAATCACCTATTCATATGTACCCATGATACATACTTTGCCTGGAATTGTGTAAAAATAACTTATCCGAACTCTATCCAACCATCTACCCCTAAATAATGAAGACATGTGACCATGTTCCAAGTCTTAAGGGAACTCAACGAATCGTCGATGTTGCATCAATGGACTAACTAACCAATCGACCCTATAATGTACTCATGAACCGTTAATGCTGAATAGTCAACTCCATAACAATGAAATCACCCCAAATGATATCCATGAATATGTACTATATATTAACACTCAGATTTATAAGGTAAAATCCGATGTTGACACCACCATAACCACTTTTTTACTTGTTGGGGGGAACCCAATGTATCAAATTGTCGCATTTGATTGAAATGCATGATCTCCTACTAGGAAATCCCTATTCAAATATATTTCCTACTCAACACCTTCCTCAGAGCCCTCCTCCATCTCCCATTTCACATGTGTGTGTGTGTGTGAAATATTCTTCTAATTTTCTATTAACATAATGTTGTGTGCACAAATAACATATTATAAAAGAATGATATTTATTAACCCCCATATGATAGATAAGAAATCACTATTTATATTATATGATATCTGCTTTGAAGTTGTAACTAAAACACATACACAAAAAAACATTATTTTCCTTGATAAGTGAGATAATAATTCAGAGAACATAAAAACCATGCATTTAACTCTAAAGGAGACCTAAACATATCACCATCATATTCTATAGGTGCCACCAAACCATATAGAGGTGGCATTCCACGTCATTGCATTGCATGGGAAATGTTGTATCTTGGATGTCTCTTCACATGACACATTGACACCCAAACTTCTTGTTATGACTATACTGTTAGGAAATAGACTTCCACGCCAAACCTAGTAGAAGAGAAGAAGAAATATATAATCAAGAAATTAAATGACAAAGAAAGCACACAATACACAAATATTTTACCTTGGAAACCCAAACGGGAAAAGCAACCTTCCTTGAGCGTCTTGCTCTCTTGTTGTCTTATTCATTCAGAATAAAATGTTGCATGCCTAAACTCGGTCTATACCTAAGACACAATCGACATCATACCCTCTTGATTTACACAAGAACAACTCTACAACCATTTCGACTTACATCTACATGACCAAAAACCTTCTGCTAAAGATTGATATGAAAATTATTGATTTTCCTTTACAATATTAAAACACACCTTATTTATAGGCCTTAAAATAGAAAAAACCCTAAATAAAGGCACTCAAAAATGGTTACAAATCCATGTAGATCATTGGCTACAAATCCCATGAATCTCAAGATTCTGTTATAGTTGAATACACCCCAGATTACTAGTTGGGTACTAGTTAACCTACATTTGGTCTTTAGTCGGTTGCCACAGAACCTCTTATCAACCCTTTGTTGGCTGACTTCTCAACTTGCTGTCGATCACTTCGACTTGAATTGCTTGGTTTGCTTATTTCCCCAGTTGATCCACCTTGACTATAATTTCACTGCAAAGAATATAACAACCCAAATTTCTCCCACTTGTTCTCTTCTTTGCTGAACCAAGAGTTTTTTTAACTTTTATTCATAGACATAGGGAAACAATGGCCATTGCCTCTCTGGACCAAGATAAGTTTAGAGCACTCACACACTTATTCAAAGAGTCTACTACGTTTCCAAACATGTCTACTTTCTACAATAATGCATTGTTTCTTTCCACCATGTGTCTTATGAAATGGTATTGTACATCAATATGCTTAATCTTGGAATGATAAGATGGGTTCTTTGCAAGAAATATTGCGCTTTGATTATCACAATTTATCTTCATAG
>SNQJ01S0049424.1:52656-69557 GCA_010110895.2 Picea sitchensis | reverse complement strand
TCTTTCTTCATTATCTGAGACTTCATGACCTCTTCTGTTCTCTTTGCTTCTTCACGTTGGATTTTCAATGTAATTATTTCTTTTTCCGGTCTTCTCTCTTATTGACCAAACTCTTCCTCAAGTTGGTTGAAGTCATTGGTTCTTTCCTTAAGATGATCCATCAATATATTTTCTCTCTTTTCTGCTTCTTCATTTTGTGCTGCTATGTTGGCTTCTAAACATTTCTTTTGATATTCTAGAGTTTCTTCAATTCTTCTGGCCTCTTCTATTTGGGCTCTTAAATTCTTGATGACCTGCTGATCTTTTTCGGAACCTTGAACACTTTCCTTTTGCTTAATCAATTCTTTCTTGGATGACTTGTTTTATTCTCTTTCTTTCCTTAGATATTTAATTTCCAGTGGGGCAACATTTACCAACCTTTTCTCTTACTGTATTAGGAATCCTTCCTAGATGAAATTCATTGCTATTTTGTTATTCTTCTTCAATATATTCTTGGCTGCAATGTTTGCCCTTTTTGAACTATCATATCCTATAACAATTGATAGACAAATATAATGCCCCTGTGACTGTAAAAATACTTTTGTCCTTCTGCTCCACATCTCATACTTAAAACCATTCTGACCATTAAACATTTGTACTCCATTCTCAGAATAATCCATGATTTCCTTCCAGTGGTTAAACTATTTCCTGAAGGAACCTCGCTCTGATACCAATTATTAGTTTACTGAGAGGGGGGGTGGGGTGAATCAGTAATAGAGAAATATAATCCTTTTTAACCATATAATCCAAGTGTTATATCAATGTAGCATTATCATCCAATAACTACAGAGTAAATAAAAAATGAACAAATGACCTTTGTAATGCATAAATCATAGCTAGACCTTCCCTTTCGGTGGTTTTGTAGTTGCGTTCTACTTGCGAAAGTTTTTTGCTAGAAAAATAGATAGGGTGGTCCATATTTCCTTCCCCTGGTTGCACTAAGATGGCTCCTAGTGCAATTCCTGACACATCCACATGTACATGGAATTCAATTTCCCAATTGGGAAATATCAAGATAGGTGCAGTTCTTAGTTTTTCTTTGAGAATGTCAAATTCTTTGTCACATTCTTGTGTCCACCGAAATAGTTCGAACTTATTCAACAATTTTTCTAGGGGTGTGTTGATAGTTGCATATCTTCTAATGAATCTGTGGCAATATCCTGTATGTCCCAATGTAGAGCGAAACAGTTTCACACTTGTAGGTGGTGGCATGTTCATAATGACTGCAACATTAGCTGGGTCTACTAAGACGCCTTCTCTGCATACAATATGGCCTAGCCGATTATCATGTGGTACATAGAAGATGCACTTTCTTAGATTCAGAGATATCTGCAATTCCATACATATATCAAACATTATCTGGAGTAGCGCTACATGTTATTTTACCAGGCTGTATATTGTCCAATAATCCATGTAGACTTCTACAAACTTGTGGATGGACTCTCTAAATGTTGCTATCACGATCCAAGAGAAGATGACAGGGGAATTATTTAAGCCAAAGGACATTACACTGTATGTGAATGAACCCCATCCAATTATGAATGTGGTCTTCTTCTTGTCCTCCTCTACAATTCGGACTTGGTGATTGTTGGCACAGGGGCAGACCCAGGGTTCAATGCTTCAATAGTGCACCAACAAAACCCTAACTACCAACCCTTTCGGCAACACTTGCGAAGCAGATGAAGTCTCACCCGAGGTAGAGGTAGGGGGGGTTGCAGAACTTAAGTGTCTACAATCTAGCTGGGACATAGATCTGTGATTACACACTTAACAGAGAACTTAGAAATTAACATTCATTAGTATTTAACCCTTATTCACATCGCAGGTTAAACCCTTATTATAGATCAACGCAGTAGTAATAATGTTAAGGTTTAAGCTATTATTAGGTTTATTTTCAATTAACTAGATAACCATAACATAAATAGGATCACTGAGAAATACACAATCACAAGAGACACATCATTTATCCTGGGAAACCCTCACGGAGGAGAAAACCCAGCAAAATCTTCCTTAATATAGATTGTCAATACAATGCCAAGATAATAAACCACACAATACATAAATTCCTCTCCCAAGTATGCATCTCTCTCTCTCTTCCTTCTTCTCCAACTGCAACTTAAAACTTGCGCTCTGATGAACAAGTGGGTGAGTGAACAAATGAGGCACTGGCCTCACTTATTTATACAATCTAGCAGGCACTGAATTGAGGTGTATTTTCATTGGCAGGGCCGACTTCTCATCCTGGGTGGTTATAACCACTTTAATATATTCTGGGGGCCGACTTTTCATTTATCCTATTACAATTAGGGTTTGACCAATCTGCAAAAGGGGATTTGGTCATTTACAATGCCCGACATGATCAATCCACAAAGGGGATTGATCTAATGAATAATACATCAATAATAAATAGAATACTCTTTGTAGTTACAATATTTCAACACTCCCCCTTAACAAGAAGGGTATTCTACAAAAACATCAGGCGAGAGAGAGGGAAACATCATCAACAACATCTTCGAACACTAATCGGCATATCTATAAATCATTGGAAGTTTTTCTCATCATCATCATTCATAGCATGGAGATGGAGTAGCATCATCATCCTCATCAACATGAGGCTGAAATAACATCATCATCTTATTTAGAATGAGGCTAAAGTAATATTATCAACAAATTTAGCATGAGGCTAAAGTAACATCATCATCTTCAACATTAAAGCTGAAATAACATCATCATCATCATCTTCAGCAAGAAGATGAAGTGGCATCATCAACATCTTCTTTAGCAAGAGGCTAAAGTGGCATCATCAACATCATCTTTAGCAAGAAGCTAAAGTGGCATAATCAATATCATCTATAGCAAGAAGCTAAGTGGCATCATTACCATCATATTTAGCAAGAAGCTAAAGTGGCATCATTACCATCATCTTTAGCAAGAAGCTAAAGTGGCACCATCAACATCTACATCAACATGGATTAGTATAAAACTAATACATCATCATCATCAATGACATCAACAACACAACACAAAGGTTGGATCATCATCAACATCAGCACTGGGCTGAGAGTCTTCAACATGAGGCTTGGCATCACAGCACAAAGCTGGAAACACATCATCACAGCACGAGGCTGGCACATCATCACAACACGAGGCTGGCACATCATCACAGCACGAGGCTAGCACATCATCACAGCATGAGGCTAGCATGTCATCAGCATGAGGCTGACATCACAACAATTAAGCTGGCACATCATCACAACACGAGGATGACACATCATCACAGCACGAGGCTGACATGTCATCAACACGAGGCTGGCATGTCAGCAGCACAAGGCTGGCATCACATCAATTAAGCTGGCACATTATCAACATGAGGCTAGCATCACAATAGTTAAGCTGGCACATCATCACAACATGAGGCTAGCATGTCAACACAGAATGAGGATGGAATATCATTATCCTGAAGCTGGCATCATAGCACTAGGATAGCAACACAACACTACTCCCCCTTTCTAGGGAGGTCTTTTCAGACTACACCAAGATTTTATCTTGAAAGTCCTCAAACTTTACACAAGATAGAGGCTTGGTCAGCACATCAACAACCTGTTCATCCGTGCTAACATATTAGAGTTTTATAGCTCCTCTCTACATCATATCATTAATGAAGAGATGTCGGATCTCTATGTGCTCCGACTCATCATAGAACACATCATCTCCATACAACTCTAGTTACCACATAGAATCATGGTGGCTTCCATCTCTGGATCAAATAGATCTATCAACAACATCGAAATCCATACAGCTTCACATTTGGTGGAACATGTAACAATGTATTTCGCTTCTGCCGTGATTTGAGCAATGCTAAATTTATTCCTACTTTGCCATGATATCATGGCTAACCTAAGATTGAAACAACACCCTGAAGTGCTCTTTCTATTAGAAACAATTATAGCTCAATCTAAATAGGTGTAACCACTCAGTCTGAAATCATGATCTTTAGTACAATATATCCCAAAATCCAACATAGCCTTAAGGTATCTAATCATATGTTTTGTAGAAACAATGTGAACATGTATGGGTTCTACCAGATACTAACTCAAGGCAACACATATATCTATCCTGGTATTCGTCAGATACATCACTGAATCAATAATCTGTCTATACAAAGTAGCATCAACCAATTTTGACAAGGTATCTACCAGGAGCTTCAACTTCGTTCCATGGGTGCGTACATGGATTTGCATTTCAACATGTCAAACCTTTTCAATTTTAATTGCATACTTCCCTTGGTTAATGAATATCTTCTCTATGCTTTGCCAAACTTCAAGACCTAAGAGATAATGCATTTAGGTCTTCCATCAAACTATGTGGCGAGCTTGTTCTGCAATCTGTGATGAGATTTTCTTAATATTGTCAAGAATACATCATCTACATATAGTAGTAACATCACTGGCTCATCATTCATAACCTTGACATAAAGGTTAGAATCAACTTTACTCTTGTCAGGAAACTGTCAATTCTTCCATACCAAGCTTTAGGAGCTTGCTTCAACATGTACAAAGCTTCCTTCAATTGGGAGACATGAGTCTTTCTATCTTCAATCTTCAAATCAAAGTTTCTCATTATATTGTACCAATTTGGTACACTTGCTTAGATGCAACTCAATATGCACAATCATGTGCTAGCTCTATGTGCTCTCTGCAAAGAACTATCTGTCTCACTGATTGAGAGTATGTCCTCTCCTCTTTCTGCAACTGTTCCTTCTAGAACTAATACTCTACACCTGCACCCGCTCTAAAGCTAAGAATGGTTGCTCCATTCTCACTGTGACTGCTGAAATCTGGGAGTAACTCCTCTACTCCATCATGGCAACAACTTCATATGAAACTGAGAGTGGCTCAATAACTGATATTGAAGATAGGTATTCTTCTTTCATGGAGGTAGTGCTATCTTTTATCATAGTCATGTCTTCATGACCCATCTAATGTACTGCACCAACTGCCATTCAATTTTAAATATGGGGATTTCTCCCCCTGCATTTCATACTATATATGAATCATGGTTGTTCTGGTTGTTTTCATAAATACTGGAACTATTTCTTCAATAAGTGTCTCATCATAGTCTTCTCCCTTTTGCTGGGAGAATCCTCTGGATACACATCAAGCTTTGTACATCTGCAACATGCTTGATCTGTATAGATCAATCTTGGAAGTCAATACTGACTTCTCTTATAGTCTTATGGAAGAATCCATATCCTAGTATTTCTGACTGGCTTCCTTCTTTGTCACAGAAACAAGGGAATCTTCCAAGAGATTTCATATCTCCTAGGAGTCTCTGAAGTTATGATCTAGTCTTCTCATGGCATCTGTCTTCCAGTCCTGGAAGTTGTATTTTCATCTAATATTTTATGAGATCAGGCTTATCCTTGATTTCTTCTGAGTCTACAAGGACTTCATCATCTTTTACAGGGTATACTTGGTGTTGAATACCAAGTCTAAATATGAAAGACTGAGTCAGGCATCTAGCGATTTCTACTTCCCGTCAAGGTGGCTTCATTAACCTTTGAAAAATTATGTTGTGAGGTCTTGTTCTAATGTTCGGTCATCTTTGGAGCCTTCTACTCCTTTCAATCAATCTTCATATGAGATACTATGAATCTCAAAAGATAGCTTCTCCTTCATCTTCTTTGGTACATGAGTGTATATGGTCATGTACATAGTCTGCTTCATGTTTCATCTAGTATGTTTCCTTCTGCAACCTTCACTATAAATTCCTCAGGGTTATCACCTGTGACCTGAAACAAGGTAAAAAAAACAACAAGCAAGAATAATATCCTTTTGATAACAGTAGATAAAACAATAGCATGAATAATCATCACTGTAGCTCCTTTAGAGCTATCACTTGTGGCCTATCTAAAGCAAAGATCAAAAGTAAGAAATACAATACAAAATGAGGTCAACACTCTTATAGTGTTGTGATCAAACATTCCTCCATGGCAACCTGGAACTAACACAAGAGGTTTCTTCTAGAGGAGATGTTATTTGTATCAGGAAGATGATTACATTAAGCATTTATCTCAATATGCTCACATGCTACCAAGTATAATAATTTTCAAGGAGTGTTATCTCAACTATAATGTTTACTTGTAAAGGGATAGTCATCAACTTGCCATGTGCAACTTTGAATCTTTTCAACTTAAATAATCAAACTTGGAACCTGGAGCCTTTTCCTTAAGAATGAGTGTGTTGCTTTTCTTCCAAGTCTCCTTCACTCAAGATGACAAGTGATTTCTTCAACCTGCCTTCTTTTACTAAGAAAATACGCTATCTTGACATAAGGTTGGGTTAGAGAATAAACTCTTTGATCTCAAATTTAATCCATCTAATACCTTGAATTTAATTTTGACCAAAGGTTAGTATGATGGTCATAGCTTCAACATGCAACCTAGATCAAAATAATATCATAACAAATAGATGCATATTAGAGTAATCAAACCTGTGTTGCATTATTCCTCTGAATGTGTTGGATCTTGAGATCCTTCTGGATCTATGGCAAGAGATCTGTTCTCCTACAAATACCCTTTAAAGATTAACCATTTAAACATATGTGAGTACATACCTCTGATGGCATTTGCAAGTAGTGGCATCATCTAGTAGCAGCGGTAATGATCACCGACTCTTAAAAACTTCAAGGGTGGCTGCAACTGGTACTATGGTTGATACTTCGACTAATACTACAACTACAATTGATACTGCAACTGATTCTGAGACTACAAGTGAAACTGCAACTTAGGGTTTTATGAGGAAGCCCTAATTTTTCAAACTTCAAATTTTGAAATTCTGATCCAAGGGATAGATGCGCTGAGCTGAGGTGAGTAAGATGGTGTAGTCAGATTTATGAAAATCCAAAATTTACCCCCTCAAACTTGATAAGCGGATTTCTGGACTGGTGCTTCTGGTTTTCTGGTACTTCTAGTACTCTGGTACTTCTAGTTTTCTGGTACATATGGTACTTTGTGCAAAATAGGGTTTCACTTTTTGGGAGATATACCCACTGAAAAGGTGCGCTGAATGTGTGGGAACACTTTTCTAGATGACTTTGAAGCAGAAAATCTTCTTCAATAAAAATCCCTAATTTTCATGTACAAGAACAATGACGTTTTTCTTCTTCTTGTGAAAGATGCTCTCTTCAGCTTATCTCTGATACCATGTTAAGGTTTAAGCTATTATTAGGTTTCTTTTCAATTCACTATATAACCATAGCATAAATAGGATCAATGAGAAATACACAATCACAAGAGACACATCGTTTATCCTAGGAAACCCTCATGGGGGATAAAACCCAGCAAAAACTTGCTTAATATAGATAGCCAATACAATGCCAAGAGAATAAACCACACAATACAGAAAGTCCTCTCCCAAGTATGCGCCTCTCTCTCTCTTCCTTCTTCTCCAACTGCAGCTTCAAACTTGCGCTCTGATGAACAAGTGAGTGAGTGAACAAATGAGGCATTGGCCTCTCTTATTTATACAATCTGGCAGGTGCTGAACTGAGGTGTCTTTTCACTGGCAGGGTCGACTTCTCATTCTGGGTGGTTATAACCACTTCAATATATTTTGGGGGCCAACTTCCCATTTAGCCTATTACAATTAGGGTTTGACCAATCCACAAAAGGGGATTTGGTCATTTACAATGCCTGACATGATCAATCCACAAAATGGGATTGATCTAATGAATAATACATCAATAATAAATAGAATACTCTTTGCAGTTACAATATTTCAACAAATCAAGCTTAAGAACATCTAACCATTTAGCACATAGCATCAGAGAAGATCTAAGATTCATTCATATATACAACACTAAGCATCAATGGATCTAACTATCATACATCAAGATTAAGAAAATACAAACATAAACATCATGAACACATTGCACAAAGCACAATAACACAGGATATACGTGGTTCACCCCAGTGTGGGGCTATGTCCACCAAATCTTCTTCTTCTTTATTAGTCTCTTCAATCCCCTTATAGGCACCAAGCCACAGATCCAACTCCGCAAAGGACAGGAGATCTGCGTGCACCTCGCTAGATCCTCCATCCCCGAGTTAGGTCAAAGCACAAAGCCTTACAAAGTTTGTTCACAAAGCACTACAAAACACTTGCACTTAGCTCTACAAGCCTCAACATGTTCGTTCACAAAGCCAACTACTCATGCACTAAGCCAAGTACTATCTCCTCCTGACTTCCTCTAAGTCTTATCTACTTATTTATACATTACAAAAGGGGCCTAAACATGGGTGAACCCATGGGCTGACATCCCATACCCGTTACATAAACCCTAAAAGCCCCAAAAATCCCACAAAATGGGCACGATCCCATGATCTCCACTTCGCCTAGGTGTTCCATCTTCGACAAACTTGTCGAAGTCCCAAAAATGGTCAAACATGACCAACATTTCCACAAAACTTGGTAGAGGGCCAACAAGCCCCTAAAACTCACCTGTGACTCATCCCGAGTCACTCCGATCTAGGAAATTCTGATTCGAAGGCCTCGATCTTAGCTCAAGCTGCCTCGACTTGCTGCTTCGCCAGATCCTCCTACTCGACGAACTCCTGAATGACTTTCTCGCTGGAGGGCCCCTCCAGGCGATGTTCCACTGTTGTGGCCACCTATTCCAATTGTGATCCTTGTCCCTTGATCTCTTCAAATAGGGTGTAGGATTTTTCCTACATCGTTTGGAGTCTCTATGTCACCTCCATCACTCTGCTATGGATGGAAGTGACCTACTGCTGAACTGTGTGCTACTCCTGCGATCTCTTAATATTTTCAACGGTCGTAAGCTTCTTTAGCTGTTCTTTCACAGTCGATGCCTATGAATTCACCTCCTAGAGCTGTGCCTCCAATATCCTCACCTCTGGGTCTTCTACAAGGCACTCATAGGTCTACGTGATTCGGTTACTGAGTTGCTTACATTCTGAAGCCAACACCCTGATTGTTTCTACTGCACTCCTGGCAGTTTCTTCCCTCTGATCTCGTACTTCTTGCAGAGTGCTTGGAGTTCTAACTCTGCTACTATTGCTTGAAGTTGTTGAATGGCTTCAGCGAGCTTTCCCACTTGGCTCTTGGCTATCTCTTCTTCTATCTGGGCTAATCCTGACACAGAGCGAAGTTCTCTAGTGACTGCCTCTCTAACCCCCATCTTCTCTGCGAGCAGCTGGTCTTTCTCTTTCTTGATTTTCTCTTTGTCCTCCTTGAACTTCGCTATAATTTCATCTTTCTCTTGCTGCGCAACCCAAAGTTTCTTTAGGGCTTCCTCCTTTTCTTGCTTCAAGGCCTCTATGGCCTGCTCTTTTTCTTCCTAGACTCGACGAAGGAGAGCCTCCGTCGCATCTGCTATCCTTCGCAATTGGGTTGGCTCATCCCCCAATTCTACACCTTCTGATGATGATGGCACAGTAAACACTACACGACTCGAATAGAGAGCTTGTTGTACCCCCTTCAGCTCTGCCTCGATTCTATTTTACATCATTTCTGGCTTTGCTTCATGTCGCTGCAATATACCCTCTGAAGCATCTTCTATAGCTACAATGATGAGGTCAACATTATCCACTGTGAGCACATTCTGCGATTGAGGCTTATTGGCTCGAGATTTCTTTCGTGCTGAGGGGTTCTTCGGAGAAACCTTCCGTTTCTTTGACTTCTCGGCCTCTATTAGGGGATCCTTTGGTGGTGTCACTTTGCCCTTTTCCTACTTGTCTTCTTTCCCTTCCTCTTCTTGGTTCACATCGTCGCCTCCTCCTCCTCCTCCAGGTGAATCAGATGTAGTTTCCTTTGATGCACTGTTTATGTCCTGCACTTCTTCCTTCTTCTTCTTTTTCTTAGCATTGCTCAATCCATCACACTCTATCCGGGTGACCAAAGGACTTCTGATGATGTCGGGGTCAGAGAGCTTAGTTTGCTCAACTGGTACAAGGAATTTATATGACCATTCCTTGGTTATATCCTCCATGTCATCATCAGTCAATTTGTAATAAGACTACAGATCTTCCTTGTTTCCATCCTTACACGTAGTGATGTAGATGAAGTGGCAGTCTGTGTGGAAATTTGCTAGTGGCCTGTAAGTATGCAAGGTTTTCGGGGTCATTTGAGGGAATGACTCAATGGCACATGTGATATGTAGGTAGTAAGTGTGGAACACCACATTTGATTGTCACTACTTCGCCATGTTTCTTGTATACCATAAGGTGGTGAACCTCGCGGCCAGTGGTTCTGATGGCTCAATTTCAGGGAATGTCGCTCCCTCTGGCATCTCCCAAGAGACAAATGCTATTAAGATCAACAACCAACTAAAGTGAAACTCGTAGCCTTGGTCCTGTGCTTCGCGGATGTCCTTCTCCAACTCATTGATGAGGTAGCTCGCCTAGTTCATCTGCATGCCCTCGACGCACTTCCCTACGAGGTCAACGACGAACCCTGTAACTTGCATTGGTCGGTTCTTCCTGAAGAGCTTGCCAGCGATTAGTTGACCATCTAGGTGTGTTGCACCATCTTGAATGGAGGCTACCTTGTACCCTCACTTCCCCTTCTCCACATCGCCATAGGTTTCATTTATATGTTGTGCTAGGGAGCAATCTGCAACCTTCTCTAGATAGAACTGGTGAGGGTCTGGTCCTTGCATGCTCAATTCGGTGATCAGGTGGATCAATGCCGGATCCACAGTCACACATCTATCCAACCAACAATAACCTCCATGGTAGCATGATAGGAGGAGTTTAATGCACGTGTTAACCTCCTGATGTATGCCGAAGTGGGGGATCTTCATGACATTCAGGATCATTGATCTCACAATATCCTTGATCCATGGCTGGGGAACTATCTGAGGATTATTCCCAGTCGTCTTTGTCAGGTACCGATGCGGTGTGAGCATCACATAATTCTTCCTGCCTCCCAAGTTAAAGTCGCTTATCTTAAGATCTAGGATCATTCCTAGCTGTGGTCCGACTATGCGTATCCCCTTCGAGAGGTACACAGTGATGAGTGTGTACTCGAAATCCCTCAGGACACTGTCACGACTAATCGTGCTAGCCAAGGGTGGGATGTAGTTGGGAAAGACCGCCGGGATATGCTTTGCATTTGACAGGTCATCGCAGTGCTTGCTTCTTTTCTCGGTTGCTGCTCGACTAGATTGACGTGTAGTCAAGGGGGATGCTTGCATTCCTCCCATCGACAAGGCCTGTATTCATGCGGACATGACCTTCTTAGCCATAAGGTCGATAAATATTTCTTCCACTGATTTCTTTACTGCGCTAAGGTCACTCGACATGCACGCTTGTGATCAAATATCTCAGGTAGGCGAAGGGACGCTCAAGGTAGTCGAACGGATGACGAGGTCTAGATAGTACAATGCGGTATGTGATAAATTCCCTATGGGCTCAAATATCTCAATTTGAAAAGTGGCCCCGGTAAGGCATTCGATGGATTAAATAAGAAATGTCGTAACGAATTCCTTCAACAGGTTGAAATGCCTTAATCAATACAAATCCATCCATTATGGCATGGTCCCAAAGGTCCAATGGCGGTCTTTCCCAAAATAAATGTGTTTCTAGCCATTCTAGAGCATCATTCTAATGGTTGGGACACCTCCAACGGTCATATAGCTTTGCTGAGTCAAATTTCCATTCTGCACTGTTTTCTTATTCCGACGATGTTCAAGTTCTGCAGGCCTGCCTTTTGCGAAGTCTTTTCTGGAACTCCCTGTAATTTTTCTAATTTTTCTTTCTTCTTACTGAGCTTTCTGGCCTTCTTTCCTATGATCTTTGTTTCTTGATTACTCTTCCCATTCTCATTCTTATCTTCCCTTAGCGTAGTAACTTCACACTGTTGAAAGTCTTTCAAAGGGTTTGTGAGTAATACCTCTGCTCTTACTATTCTTGGGGTAGATGCACTTCTTTCCTACATGGGTAGGTTTTTCAAGCCTTCCTACGTTCTTTCAACTTCGACGACTAAGTCTCTCGGCCTCAGTTGCTTCGAGTTGTCCCTTTGTTCTTCTATTAAGCGCACTATTCTCCTAGCCATGAAATCCCTTAATTCTTGCTTTTTCTGTTCTGTGGCTACCTCCTCTTCTTTTCTTCGGATCTAATCTTTCTCATTCCAGGTCTTCCCTAACAAAAGTGCAAAAGGGGCGTTGTTCTCAACAAACTTAATGACTTCAAATTTTTCTTCAGTCGATGTTCCATGAGAAATCGTAGGTACGTTAGTAACTATTCCACACAGGGTTATCATATTTACTTTAAATAATCCTATCCTTCTCAATGAAGGAATCATAGTTGGCTTTCCCAAAATTTCCCAAGTACTCTCTAGCATAAGATTCACCTGTGTTTCCTCATCTAATACACAATGTATGTTGAAGTCTCCTATTTTTATTTCTATGCACTGCTTTTCTTTTAAGATCTCTGGTAAACTGATGTCTCTATGATCATTCAGGGTTTCTTTCAGCTGTAATAACATAGTTTCTGATTCTCTTTGGTTTTTTGTCATATATTGAGTTTCTTGACATTCTTCATGGTTTTCTTGTCTCATGTTCATCTTTTCAATTTTATCAATCATTCTAGGGAAATCCAAAACCTCATGATCAACGACTTTACAACAAAGACAAGTAGGACCTACACCAGATCATTCCTTAGCAAGATGTCTCGGTCTTTTGCAACTATAACATAGTGTCAATCCTCTCTTTCTTTTAAATGATCCCCAACCTTTCCTATACTGCGCACTGAGATAACAACAATGGACCTGCAATCTGCAAAAATTCCTTCTATGGTCCTGCATCCTTTTGTTAGTCCAAAAATTCTCTCTATGCATAGGAATAACATATCTTTCACTAACTCTATCAGATTTATTCAGATCAAATCTTCTTTCTTCTAGCTGTGCCCTAGTTTTCAGACTAGGACAAAATCTATCAAACATACCTAGATTCATACTTGTGAAGCAAAAATTTCCACTTAGCTTACCTTTTCCATAGCACAAAGATTTAAGATCTTACCTCTTTTCTTCATATCAGATTTCTCTTATTAGCACAGAGCTTCACAATTCAAATAGAATACTGCGTACTACAACAACAGATCTACGCATAGAGATTTCTCTTTTCTTCAGTTCCTAGCAATCATAGTTTCAGGTCCCAACAACAGAACCATTTGTTGGCACACGGGCAGACCCAGGGTTCAATGCTTCAACAACGCACCAACAAAACCCTAACTACTAGCCCTTTCGAAAACACCTGCGAAGTAGACGAAGTTTCACCTGAGGTAGAGTCAGGGGGGGTTGTAGGAATCAAGTGTCTACAACCTAGATGGGACACAGATCTGTGATTACACACTTAACAGAGCACTTAGCAATTAAGATTCATTAGTATTTAACCCTTATTCACATCGTAGGTTAAACCCTTATTATAGATCAGCGCAGTAGCAATCAATCTTAAGCACATCCAACCATTTATCACATAGCATCAGAGAAGATATAACATTCATTCATATATACAACACTAAGCATTACCGGATCTACCTATCATACATCAAGATTAATCAAATACAAACAGAAACATCATGAACACATTGCACAAATCACAATAACACAGGATATATGTGGTTCACCCTAGTGTGGGGTTACGTCCACCAAATCTTCTTCTTCTTTATTAGTCTCTTCAATCCCCTTACAAGCACCAAGCCACAGATCCAACTCGGCAAAGGACATGATATCTGCGTGCACCTTCCCATATGCTCCTTCTCCGAGATAGGTCAAAGCACAAAGCCTTACACAATCTGCGCACAAAGCACTACAAAAATCTTGCACTTAGCTCTGCAAGCCTCAACACGTTCATGCACAAAGCCAACTAATCATGCACTAATCCAAGTACTACCTCCTCCTGAATTTGCTCTAACTCCTATCTACTTATTTATACATTACAAAATGGGCCTAAACATGGGTGAACCCATGGGCCGACATCCCATACCCATTACATAAACCATTAAAGCCCCAAAAATCCCACAAAATGGGCGATCCCACGATCTCCGCTTCGCCTGGGTGCTCTGTCTTCGACCAACCTATTGAAGTCCAAAAAATGGTCAAACACGACCAACGTTTCCACAAAACTTGGTCAAGGGCCAAAAATGATATCCCGAGAATCCATCTGTAAATGAATAAGATTATTTTCCTGCAACCTGATCTAACACTTTGTCACTGAAAGGCATCGGAAACAGATCATGCATACATGCAAAATTTAGACTTATGTAGTCCACACAGACTCGAATGTATTTTGTATCCTTCTTTATCAGGATAACTATAGGGATAATCGACTCGGCTTCTTCAATTGGGAAGATTAGTTCTTCCACAAGCATTTTGTCTACTTCCTTCTTGACCTTTTCTTTTTCTTTAGGATTAAGGCGGTATGGTATGTGCTTCACAGGTTTTGAGTCAGGTTTTACCTCAATTTTCATTTCTCACATGGCTCCTTTTATACCTTTCATTTCTGAAAACATTTTCAGGAACAAGTCCTCATACTCCCGCAATAGGATGTGTACCTCACTCATAGTTTGTTCATCCCAATAATCTCCTATGGAAGCTATCTTAGGATGGTCTTTACTACCTATATTAACTTTCTACAACTTCAGTGGATGGTTATAGGAGCTATCAGTGTGACTAGGTATAGTATCTTGAATTTCTCTACTTCCTTCTATTTATTTAATGGTTAAATTTCTAATCTCTTCTAAGTCATCAGGTTTTTCCAATTCTTTATCAACTTTACAACAAGATACAGGTATATTTTTAGATTTATGACTTAGACTAGACTGATGAAATTGAACATGGTCAGCACATACTACTAGCTTTGATCTTTGTTTGCAAATATCAGTAAAAATCATTTCTCTAATTCTTTGAAGGACTGTGTTGAGCTCAGGGTACTTACTTGTAAAGGAGAAGTCCTTGCAAAATTGGTCCTGTAAGGTATGCCGACAACTTGCTTGTCTTATGGTCTCTTCATGTATGGACCAGGCCCTTGGTATTGGACCCATTGAATGGAGAAATACCTGAACCCATAGGTGAGAGAGTACTTCCCCAACTTTCCATTTTTTTAAGCAACACTCAATATGCATTTTGGGGTCAGACTGTCCATCGAATAGTTTCGCATCTTGAAAATCTATATCCATCTCTGCTTTCAGCTGATCCCTACTTTGGAATTGACATCAGATGGCTTGATTCATGTATTCCCACTCCATAATTAAGGCTTTATGTGTGGCCCACCATCTAGCAGGGGCATCTTGCAAGGCTAAGTCAAGGACAAAGATCCTTTGATCGGTCTCTTTCTTTTCTTCCATGCTGGAAAGGAAACTGTGTGCCTCTGAGGTACCATCATATGTCGGGTGTTCTCTGATCTTAGTTCCAATCCATCTCACTTCTCTGACATTTGTGCATCTTCTTGATAATCGCTCATATAAGCATTGCTGCCAACTGTCAAATGTTAATTCTGAATCCTCGTTAGCAGAGTGTATTATTCTCCAACTTACTGATCCATCTGTAGTGGTATTTATGTAGTCTAGTCTCGTTCCTGTTGTTATGGTGTATAATTGATAAAGAAAATCTGATTCCATATTGTTGTCCACTGGCTC
Source organism: Picea sitchensis (assembly GCA_010110895.2). NCBI lineage: Eukaryota > Viridiplantae > Streptophyta > Pinopsida > Pinales > Pinaceae > Picea > Picea sitchensis. The sequence goes on along the minus strand of SNQJ01S0049424.1, from coordinate 53,860 downwards.
AATGTATCTAGGCCCTAAATATGGATCTAAGGGCTGAATCACTTTCATCCCATCTGCTTCAAACGTCATTATGTCCCTCTTTATATCAATGATAGCATAGTTGCCGTGTGCCCAATCAATTCTGAGTAGAGTAGGGTAGGGATCCTTATCTCCCATGATTTCAATTACTTCAAAATCAGTTGTGGTTTTAACTCCCACAACATCAATTTCCACATTTTCTATCCTTCCTACTAGGAAAATGTAGTACTGGTTTTCCATTCTCAAATGGATGGGGGAATACATTGACTGAGGTTTTCCCAAATCTTCCTAGGTATTTTTGGGTAGGATGTTGACATCCAATCCCAAATCTAGCATGACATCTTTTATTTCAAAATCATCTAGCTGGGCTTCTAACCTAAATTCCTTCCCTATTTGTACCTTTCTTCTTTGTATTCTATGGGTATTATTCTCATGGAGGTTGGTCCTTACTATGTCTTCTGGGGTTCCCTCATTTTTCAGTATCAGGTACAAGTTATTGCGCAACTTCTCCGTAAGTTGGTCATCCCCTAGAATATCAAAGAACAATTGAAACCAGAGATTGACTACGTTTTGAGACTGTTGAGGGTGTCTCTTTAGAATTACATAGTTTCTAGGTGTCGGTGGTGAGGTAGGGGCTTGCCGAAGTTTAGTTTGAAAGACGAATTTAGGGGAATTCTCCATTATCTCTGGAGTGATAATACTCTTAAATATTTATATTTCATCTTTGAAGAACAATTTATGTTTCAAAGGGTCATACATGTCATCCTAGGGAACAAATTTATGAATCTTGGGCTGATTGTCTATCAGACAGTTGGCTTAGGTTGATGGATAGTTGGTATGGATTTTTGGTTTTCATTGATTTCAACCATTGGAGAGTGATATTGTATATTGATTTCAACCCTTAGTGATTGATGTCAACCCTTGGAGAAAGTCCGGTAGCACAAAGGTTTGGGTAATGGACCAAAGGTTGTTTCATGTATAATGGTATGAGATTTAATATATTTTAAGGTAAGACTATTATATATGGATATTTCATGTCATTCCATTTCCGTTGGTATGTGGAACGTCACATAACTCCTCACAGTTAGAGAGTTATGGCCATGTGAAGTTGGAGAACCCAAGTTTGGGTAATGGACCCAAGTTTGTTTTATGGATAACGATATGATTTTTGATATATTTGAAGGTA
>SNQJ01S0049424.1:34435-52646 GCA_010110895.2 Picea sitchensis | reverse complement strand
ATGATTGGTACATACTTGGTACATGGTTGGAGGAACTTGCTAGTAGTATTGTTGACACATGGTTTATGGATGATGTAGCATACTTGTATTATTAGAAGCACATATTGATTTTGGTGATGATTATGAGTTGTGTTATGCTTTGTTGATGCACATCTTTGAGAGTTGTCTTGGTGATTGATATTGGTGAGTAGATCTATTTTGGTTGATAAGATTGATGAGATAGGTTGTTGTGATAGGTTGTTTGGACAAGTTGTTGTGACAGGTTATTTATACAGGTTTGGTGCATGGTTGATGCGCTTGTTCATGGTACAGGTTGAGGTACGGGTTGGTGCATGGTTGATGCACTTGTTTATGGTACATGTTGATTACAGGTTGTTTGGTACATGTTGGTGCATGGTTGATGCACTTTTTTATGGTACAGGTTGATTACAGGTTGATGCATGGTTGATTCATGGTTCAGGTTATTGGTACAGGTTATTTGGTGTAGGTTGATTGGTACAGGTTTATAGTAGTATATATCACAGTGATAGTGTTACAATGGTTACATCATTATACTTATACGTCAGGGCGGTTGGATGGGGCAAGGACAGGTGGTTTTAGCCACCTTCTGATTGTAGCGAGAGAACATGGGGGCTTGTAGCCTCCTTTTGGTTGTAGCCAGAGAATTGGGGAGTTGGAGCTTCCCTCAGGTTGTAGCCTGAGAAACTAGGGGGTTGGGTCCTCCTTCCAGTTGCAGCTGGAAAACAAAGGAAGTTGGTGCTTCCAATGAATGTAATTCTTCAAGGCATATAAGAAAAAACATTCCATGGTTTTCTCTCGCTTTGGGTTTCCACATAAAACACTGGTGTACTGTGTATGTGTATGATTGTTCAATTGTTCATTTCTTATTTACTCTGTATTTATTGGATGATAATGATACATTGATATAACACTTGGATTTATGGTTAAAAAAGATTAAATTGCTTTATTATTGATTCACCCCCCTCTCAGTAATCCAACATTGTTTGCATCTACGCTAATTTTTGCTCCTCCATGAGAAATGATGTTGATCTTAGGTAGTTTTCCCTAGATTCCCCTTTTCAATTATGAACCTATGAAATTAGCTCCTCTTCGACGAACCCAATCTTCCCATTTCATGATCAGTTCTGAGCAATCTTCAGTTGTGTGCCCATTATTTCTGGAGTGAGAGCACCATGACCGTCTTGAGTGAGGGTAGTCTCTATCTAAGTGACCTTATTCGTTGCAGTTGTAACATCTTGTTGGACCTATTCCTTCATTTCTTCCTCCTCATAATCCACCTCCAACCCCATAAACAAGCACATCCAACACTCTACATTGATTTGTAGTATGTTTTCTAGATGCGTAGAATTCACAATGTATTGTATTGGGCACAATCGTGTACTTATGCATGATAGGCCACTGCCTTGGTGCATTCCCATGTGTCCGAAAAATCTCAGAGTACTAAGCTGACTAGGATGTTTGAGTGCCTAGAAAGGTATGTTATATCCCTGGTGCATGGAATGGTGAAGTCGTAGATACTTGCACAACTCCTCATGTTGATCCCATAGAGGGTCCCATTAGGTTGTGAGGAGGTCCCATTCCCTTTATGCGTAGAAATTCATTTTCCAAATGCCCTTTTGTGTAGCATCCTATGCACAAAAATTGAGGTCGTCCTGGTCTTAGTATGGTTAATTCTTGAATCTTCTCCATTATAGCCGATATTTGTCCCTGGATTTGTGACAAATTTACATCCACTGGAGGTTTGGTCACTCTCAGACTCCCTAGATAACCTGCCATGGCTTCGATCTTCATTGCATGTTCCAAGGCATCTGTTAAGGCAACTATCTGTTGTTTCTCTAACTGAATTCTTTTCAGAGGTAACAATCCTTGGATGTACCATTGCCTCTGGTGATATTTGTGAATTGGATGCGCTAACCTCCCAATAACATCTTTAAATTTATGACTATACTCCCAGGAAGATTCTCCTTCCCTTTATTGAATCTCAAGAAACTCAGAGAGAGCTTGTTGCTCTGAATGAGGTAGTTTGAATTCGACGATGAAATTCAAACGAACTTGGCCAAGGGTGAATGCTTGTCCTTGCACCTCTGGTTCAATAGAATTCATGTACCATTTGAGGGAACAACCCCTCAAGCTAGTCTGAAACTATACTAACTTGTTTGCATCGAGAGTCCCTCTAGATCTCTAGATGGCTTCACATAGGCACCAATGTTGTTCTACATCCTCATCCCCCTTACGCCATAACTCTAGGTATCAGGCAAATATCCCCCCATATTTCCATCCATTTTGGGTCTTATTGTTCCTATTAGAATGAAACCTAATGGTCATGGTTGCAACAATCTAGGGGATCCCAATATCCTACCAACGGTCACGATTACAGACTGTGACTGACTGATTGGATGTGATGGAATAGAAATAGCATAAGAAGGCGGTGTAAAATTTACCATGGATATAGAGGTCACTTGGGGACCAGGTTATTCGAGGCTGGTTCCACTAAATTTTGGGTGGGTTTCTTTGATTTGGGGGGTCTAGTTTTCTTCCTCTGGAGTAATGTTTATGCCTGCTTCGTCTTCTCTTGCTTCTACACACTCCTATTCTTTTCCATCCACTTGGGGACTTCCTTCTCTCTGTGATTCTCTGTGATTTAATCTTTGACTAGCCAGTCTTTCTTGTCTTATCATGTTCCTCAATTCTTCCCTCTTTATTTCATTTGTTCCTCCTGATCCGATTTCTTTCCACAACACCTTAGACTGATTTGCTTCTTTCTTTATCCTTGGATGCCACCATTTCTCAACTGTGGCGGCTCTCCTCAAGGCTCCCTCATTTATTGCATTCTTTTCTTGATCTTCCCCCTTCTGTCAAAGAACCCTTTCCCCTTCTTAGGTCATGATCCTACCCAAAAACTACCCTACCCCAAGCGTAGGTGTTTAGGCTTCCATCTCTGTTGAGGGAATAATTATCATCCCCTCCTCCATCAAGAATGCTTTGATCCACAAGGGAATTTCCCTCAACAGTATCCCCCGTGCACCTTTCTTAAAACATTCTTCCACCCGTAAAAAATATTGGTGATTCTCAGCTGTGAATTCAATGATATATCCTTCCAGAGTCGTGTTAACCCAAAAATTGTCTGCTCGCCTAATCTGATGATCCAACTGATGAAGTGTTGTGATCTTCTCTGTGTCCAAAGTACAGGTCTTCTTGACATGTTCTTGAAATTCTGGAGCTTCTTGCAGCTGATCTATCCAATGGAATAGTTCTTCTAGGAATTTTACCCAGAATATCTCATACTGTTCACTCGATCTTTCTAAATAAAAGACAAATTCTCTTGTAGCATTCACGCTTTTACCTCGCAACTCCACTTCCTTCCATATAAAGGCATCACAATTTATTTCCCACCATTGGTGAACATCAGATCTATAGATCCATGGAAGAATCCTTCTTATAGGTTCCCTTTTAAAACATAGGTCCCGGCAACAGAACCATTTTGTTGGTGCAAAAGTGATCAGACCAGTGTCCTTCTCAAGTTACCAACAAAAGGTACTGAAGTAGTCTAGAGCACTGGAATTTTCATCCTCCCAGGAGGGAAGAAGTCTCACCCGAAGTGAAACCAAGACGAGAAAGATAGGGAAGGGTAAGGAGAATACTTAGAAAAATCTCTAAAGTATCAAGATTTGTGTCAGTCTTGCACAAGAAAGATTAAGCCTATAGCAGTTCTGAACATATCCTAACTAAGAATAAGAAACAAAGTTGTGTCGCCATTCACAAGGAAGCAATTAAACATATAAGACATAAAATATATTACATAGTATCATTCAAGAGAATAAATATACTAAATACACAAGATATATTCAAGAAAATTTGGGTCTCCCACTTGTATCAGAATATATCAGGTTCTTGTCAAAATACAATATCAGATTGAGTTACGGATACAATGGTTCATTCCAAAAATAAAAACAAGTACTTATGTACTACTACGATACAAGTTTATCTTAGTCCCTTTCTCTTCTAATGTAGGAGCATCGCTCCAAATCAACAACACGCTAGCTAGACAACACATTCAAGCGCATTCAAAGAGGGAGAGGCACCAACCCTCATTTTAAATTTCAAATTGTAATTAAATACAATTAAATGTTTGTAAGGATAGAAGAGCCAAAGCCATGAATTTGCGTAGGCTGTAGGTAGAGTCACCTTTAATGGTTGATAGGATGATGAGATCTAGATCCCATCCAGACTAGACAACCATTGAATGTAATTCAATGTAATTAATGAGAGTAGGTAGATGGAGGGAAAGGCTTGAGGAGCCCCTCTTTTGTAAAAGATCTGTCTATATAGGATCATTATATTAGAACATATAGAGCTTGTGGAGGAGAGAGCCGAGACTCTGTTGCAGTCTGATATTTTGTACACATTGTAACCAGACATTTATGTTAATGTGAAAAGAGCAATTTTTCCTGCATGATATTCTTTGTGTGGTTATCTATGTGTTTATGAATGAATGTCATTTATGTGTTTATGTGCATATGTTTTAGATGTATGTGTTAGATTCCATCTGTAGGGATAGATAGAATTCTCTATCTGTGGGTTTGTTAAATTGTTTTTGGGTTCTTTAGGCCGTGCAAGGAGTGCACAACAAAACGTTGGAAGTTCTGTAGCCAGCGTAAAGAGTGCGCATCTGAATCTCTAGTTGAGTTCATAGCAGAACGTGCCAGGAGGGCACACCGGGATAGTTTGCAGACTCAAGGATCCTCAAAGTTACTGAATACTCTGGAGGGAAGACTATACAGAGAAGGGACAAAGGAGGGAACATAATTGTTGAAGATTCTGTAGAGCTCTACTAGGAGGGCATCGAGCAGGTGCAAGCGTGCATAAAGTGAACTCTATTTTGAGTTCAAAGAGAAGAGAAGTGTCAAGGAGGAGACACTCACAGAGTTACTAAACACTCTGTAAGCTCAACAAGGAGTGCTTGAGTAGAATGTTTCTAAGAGGGAACATACACCCCTTCGAGGAGAAAAAGGGATAGAGAACTTCTAGGCTCGAGCAGTTGAACCTCGAGGTGGAACAATAGAGTTACTGAACACTCTGGAGAAAGACCTATGAAAGGAGTGCACCAGGACGACACTCAGACAAAGTGTTGAAAGACAACCATCTGAAGGCTAGTCAAAGCGCAAGGAGGGTGCAGAGGTGTGAACTTGTTTTCGAGTTTGTAAGCTAAGGAGGTCGAGTGCGAAACATGCCAGGCGGGCACCAGAAGTCTTTTGGAAGACAAAGAAGGTCCAAGTCACTTAGAGACTGAGCAAGATGAAAACTCAGGGAGAAACAATGCAAGTCTGCACGTAGAGCGTAAGTGTGCACCAAGGCAAGGTCAAATTCCATTGACAAAAGCTCAGGAGGGAAAGCATTGTCGAGATCCAAAGTCACTGGGATCGTAGAGGAATCAAAGGTTGAAACCTTTGAAACTTAGTAATTATTTCAATTCCGGAGAAAGCCAAATCTCAGGAGGAGGAGCGATAACTACCATTGGATCAGCTGCAGAGGAAGAGATTTGGCCGTTAAATATCATGTATAGACACCCAGAAGAGCACACAGGAGGAGATTAGATCTGGGTCATTAGATCTGAGAACGAGAAACAACAACCATTGGATCCCAAGGAAGGTGCACGAGGCCTAACAATTTGAAAGTGCACAGGAGAGTGGAATTTGTGAAGTCCTTAAGTTCCAAAATCATCAGAACTGCCCATCATCAGGGTTGATAGGTGGCAGCAGATCTGAGGGTTCGAGGAAATAGGATTCAGAAGAAGAGAGGTGAGTAGTCCTCCAACTTCACAAAACGTGAAGTCCTGATTCATGAAGGAGAGACCTAGACCATTAGATCACGGGCAGTCTCGAACGGTTGATCTGAGGCGAGTAGAGTTCAGAAGTTCAGACTTCGATAAAAGGGAGGTGAGCTAATTTCCAACTTCGCGAAATGTGAAGTCGCGAAGTGCTTTGAAGTTGGGCCCCGGGTCATAGTCGAAGGTCACATTGATGAAGGTTAAGGGAGGAGCTAGCATATGCTAGGCTCTAGTTTGAGAGTTTGGGAGTAAGAGAGTCGAGGTTGGCTCACATACGATCACCCAACATGCAAAGTCATGAAGCGCCTTTTAGTTAGGCTTGTGGTCATAGGTAGCAGTCACGTGGAGGAGGCTTACGCTTGGTGCTTTTTCATGTGGGAGGAGTTTCAAGAAAAAGATAATTGTGGTTTTTATGCATTGAAGGTTCCAATGGGGACCAAGGAGACATTTTGGCTCAGAGGAGTTCAAGTATCCATAGACTGGGAGGTTAGTAGAACCTGTCGAGGTAGGGGTACTACATCAAGTGGTATCAGAGATGATTTTCGTCTATAAATTTCAAGCGAAGGAGAAAAAGGAGGAAACCGTTATCTTTGTTTTCAGGTAGTAGGCAGGAGATAAAGGAGATAGTTCGATACCATCGGGTGGTATCAAAATATGAATTTCATCTGTATGCAGCAGGTGAAGGAAGACAAAGTGTTGGTGCTATGTGTGGTGATTGTTGCAAGGTGCGCAACAGGTAATAGACAGTCCGGTGGGTTGTAGGAGAAGCTGGGAATGATTTTTCTTTCATAATGAACAACAAAATTGCCAGGAGGATAGGTAGAGGAAGAAGATGGCTATTGAAGGCCATGAACATGGTCAAAGAGAAGACCGCCAGTAGAAAAGCAAGGCTGAAATTGACAAAGAGCTCACTAAGATAAGAGCACAAATGGAGAAGCTTGCACTTAAAATGCAACAAGATGCAAAAGTGCATTGGGTGTATGAGTGGCCCATGAAGAAGAAGGTGAAGTGGCCAGACAATATATTGTTGATGAGAGGACAACAGAGGCTATTGAGAGTGTGGCTGAGGTATGTTGAAAGCCTCAAGGGTGAAGAGGAAGTGGTTCACATATGTGAGCCAGAGGTCGAAAAAATCCTCAGTGATGAGGAGAAGAGATCAGAGAACGGTATCATAAGTTTCTAGGTGGGAAATGGAGAGAGATCAGTGGATCTCATAGACTGCCAGGGGAGAAGAAGAGAAATCCCAAGTTTCTAGGTGGGCAAGGGAAGTGAAATGAGACTGGTTCAGGGTCTCATGAACTCAGAGGTGAGTTCATATCAGCAAGGAATGCAGACAAAGGAGGAATATTAGAGGAGTATACAGATCATTGGGGGAATCCAAATATTGCTGCCAAATAGCCCAGTTGAGGAAAAAGCATGTGTTGCAGATGCAACAACAAAATAAAGACAACCAGTAGTGACTGTCATAGATGAGGAAAGGGAGAAGACACTAATGTTTGTCCCAATAGAAAAAGAGGAGCACACAGTTGAGTTGCTCACTCCATGGGAGCAAGAGTTGAGGTTTCTGAAGGATTGGCTATGCCATCAAGTCACAAAAGAGGACTTCCAAAATGCAGTCACGTAGCTTGAAGCAGAATTCTAGTCTGAAGAGCAGCTAGAGGAAGCTGGAGTTGAACCAACACAAGGATAAATGGCATAAGCTAATCTATCAGAGGAGGTGACTGAGCAGTAAGTCAGTCAAGAAAATACTAGAGAATTGGAGTCTGTAGCAGGGTGGCAAGATAAGGCCACAAGAGATGGAGAAAATCATAAGGGGGGAGTTGATCTACCCATTACCAAGAAGGAAGAGTTGCAGTCGAGAAGAATGCATAAAGAGAACCAACCAATAGAGTAGATGGACGAGGTGATTGGGGAGATAAGGGAGTTGATGTTGAAGCCAACACAAGAAAATGTCAGCAGGAGGGAGATGAATAGAGGAGAGCCTTCCATAGCAGTAGGGAAGGAGAAGAAGAAGAAACAAAGAAGTGGAGAAAATGAACAACTCTAGAGAATAATTTGGGATCCAGGTGGATTTCAATAGACCTGGGAAGCTCATGAGAAGGAGCTCATGAATTTTTCACAGCAGTGGAGTATGATGCAGGAGCATCGCACCAACTCAACAATGTGCCAGCTAGACAACACATTCAAGTGCATTCAAGAAGGGAGAGGCACCAACCCTCATTTTAAATTTCAAATTGTAATTAAATACAATTAAATGTTTGTAAGGCTAGAAGAGCCAAAGACACACCTTTGCATAGGCTATAGGTAGAGTTGCCTTCAATGGTTGACAGGCTGATGAGATCTAGATCCGATCTGGTCTAGACAACCATTGAATGTAATTCAATGTAATTAATGAGATTATGTAGATGGAGGGAAAGGCTCAAGGATCCCTTCTTTTGTAAAAGATCTTTGTATATAGGATCATTAGATTAGAACATACAAAGATTTTGGAGGAGAGAGCCGAGACTCTGTTGCAGTTCGAGCTTTTGTACACATTGTAACCAGACATTTATGTTACTGAGAAAAGAGGAGTTTTTCTTGCATGAAATTCTTTGTGTGGTTATCTGTGTTTTTATGAATGAATGTCATTTATGTGTTTATGTGCTATGATGTATATGTATGTTTTAGATTCCATTTGCAGGGATAGATAGAATTCTCTGTCTACGGGTTTTTTAAATTGTTTCTGGTTTCTTTAGGTTGTGCAAGGAGTGCACAACAGAATGTTGGAAGTTTTGTAGCCATCAGAAAGAGTGCGCATCTGAATATCTGGTTGAGTTCAGAGGAGAATGTGTCAGGAGGCCACACCAGGATAGTTTGAAAATTCAAGGAGACTCAAATTTACTTAATACTCTGGAGGGAAGACTGTACAAAGAAGGGACAGAAGAGAGAACATAATTGTTGAATATTCTGTAGAGCTCTGCCAGGAGGGCATTGAGCAGGTGCAAGAGTGCACAAAGTGAAATCTGTTTCGAGTTCAAAGAGAAGAGAAGTGTCAAGGAGGAGACACTCATAGAGTTACTGAGCACTCTATAGGCTTAGCAAGGAGTGCTTGAGCATAAGGATACCAAGAGGGAACAGACACCCCTTTGAGGAGAAAAAGAGACAGAGAAATTCTAGGCTCGAGTAGTTGAACCTAGAGGTGGAACAACAAAGTTACTGAACACTCTGGAGAAATACCTATGCAAGGAGTGCACTAGGCCAAAACTCAGATGAAGTGTTGAAAGACAACCATCTGAAGGCTATTCAAAGTGCAAGGAGGGTGCAGAGGTGTGAACTTGTTTTCGAGTTCATAAGCTTAGGAGTTCGAGCGTCGAACGTGCCAAGATGAAACTAGAAGTATTTTGGAAGACATAGAAGGGTCGAGTCACTTAGTGACTGAGAAAGATGAAATATTAGAGAGAAACAGGGCAAGTTTGCACGCAGAGCGCAAGTGTGCACCAAGGCAAGGTCAAATTCCATTGACAAAAGCTCAGGAGGTAAAGCACCGTCGATACCCAAAGTCACTGGGCTCACAAAGGAATCAAAGGTCGAAGCCTTTGACACTTAGGAATTCTTCCAAGTCGGGAGAAGGCCAAAGCTCAGGAGGAGGAGAAAAAACTGCCATCAGATTAGCTGCATAGGAAGAGATTTGGTCATCAAATCTCACATCCAGACACCGAGAAGAGGGCACAGGAGGATATCAGATCTGGGTCATTAGATCTGAGCGCGAGGACCAACAGTCGTTGGATCCAAAGGAAGGTGCACGAGGCCTAAACCATTTGAAAGTGCACAGGATAGTGGACTTTACAAAGTCCTGAAGTTCCAAAATCATCGGAACCACCCATCGTCAGGGTTGACAGGTGGCAGCAAATTCGAGGGTTCAAGGAATTGGGAGTCGAAAGAAGAGAGTCGAGCAGTCCTCCAACTTCGCGAAATGCGAAGTCCCAATTCGTGAAGGAGAGACTTGGACTATTGGACCACGGGGATTCTCAGACCATTGATCTGAGGCGAGTGGAGTTCAGAATTTTGGACTTTGAGAAAAGGGAGGTGAGCTAATTTCCAACTTCGCAAAACACGAAGTCGCGAAGCACTCGGAAGTTGGGCCCTGGGTCATAGCCGGAGGTCACATTGATGAAGGTTAAGGGAGGAGCTAGAACGCGCTGGGCTCTAGTTCGAGAGTTTGGGAGTCAAAGAGTCGGGTTTGGATCACATGTGATTACTTGACATGTGAAGTCACGAAGCACCTTTTGGTTAGGCTTGTGGTCATGGGTAGCGGTCACATGGAGGAGGGTTGTGCTTGGTGCTTGTTTGCGTTGGTGGAGTTTTGCGAAAAAGGGACCTGTGGTTTTTATGCATTGAAGGTTCCAGCGGGGACAAAGGAGCCATTTCAGATTAGAGGAGTTTGAGTATCCATAGACCGGGAGGTCAGCAGAACCTGCCGAGGTAGGGGTACTGCATCATCTTCCCAACATTACAATACTATATGACTCTATTACATTATCCATCTAGTTTCTAACCCAGATCTCAAGATTTATCTAAGCTAACAACCTGAATGATGACAATAATGACTCTGGCAAAAACAATAACCCCAGAAACCTAACAACCCTTTACAATCATATTGATACCATATATGTATAATCCAATCTAGATTTTCTAGTTGAGAACCCGAGAGTTCTCTTTTCTTCTTGATCTTGTTGCAACTTCTTTCTTCAAAAATGATGTTGCACTATCCTTCCAACCACTTTATGTTTCTTCCTTTAGTCCTTTGTCTAGCTCCTACGCAGCTTACAAAACTTCTGTTTCCTAAAATGAAGATGCAACATAATTTGCACAACTTATATTCATCAAAACAAAGGGCCCAATAGACCTCGACCACAATCCTTGACTTGTCCTGAGTCAAATATTCATCTCTTTCGTGGTCTCTGGGTGGCCTGTTGTTTATCCTTGACTTCTGGTTCTAGGCTACTTCCACTTCCAGCTTGGATTGTTTCTTCTTTACCTTCTTCAAATGAAGGGCCCAACACTCCTTCACCCCAAAGAAACATTTGAACGGTTTGGCATATAGTTGTTGATCCTTTAGTAGTTGTAGCACCCTGTCAACATGTCGAATATGATCTTCCCAAGACTCTCTATGGATTAGTATATAATCAAAAACTACTAACACAAGTTTTCAAATGAAGGGATTGAAAATGGAATTCTTTGACCCTTGGAATGTGGAAGGTGCATTCGAAAGGAGAAAAGGCATGACCAAAAATTCATAATGGTCTTCATGAGTTCTGAATGTTTTTGTAGGCATATCTTCCTCCTTCAATCTAATCTGATGGTACCCTGAATGAAGATCCAAATTTGTGAAGTATATTGCTTCATGTAGTTCATCTAACAATTCATCAATGACGAGAATGGGAAACTTATATTTAATGGTGATCTTGTCGAGCTCTCTATAATCTGGACACATACGCCATGAGCCCTCTTTCTTGAGTACCATTACCACTGGTGCAAAGTAAGAACTTTGGCTAGGTCTAATAATGCAATCCTCTAACATTTTTTCAACCATACGCTCTATTTCACTCTTTTGGGCATAAGGGTATCTGTAAGGTCTGATGTTAGGAGGAACACTTCTAAGAATTAAGTGAATAACATGATCATCATCGTGAGTGGGTGGAAGACCTCTGGGAATATCTTCAAATACTTTTGAATTCTTATCAATGATCCCTTGGAGATCTAGGGGAATAGATGGCTTAGATGCTTGAACATATAGTGAGCATAGTTGTACAATTACACCCTAATGCCTCATTTTCAATAATTTTGTCATGCCATTAGAGCTTACCACCTTATTGGGTTTCCCTATGACACCCCTTAACTCAAATTCCTTTCCTTCCAATGAAAATTTCATGAAACATTATTGAAAATTAAAATCCATTGTTCCCAATGATTGCAACCATTGGACCCCTAGTATGACATCGACACCACCCATGGGTATAGAAATCATTGGACTATTCATTACAATTCCCCCATAGTAAGATTGATCTTATGGAATTTTTATGAGCAATTGATAGTTCCTCCATTTGCAATCATTACTTGAAACTCTGGCACTGAATACATAAAGAAATTGAGAGCTTTGGCCAATTTATAGTGAATGAAATTAGGAGTACTACCAGAATCAATTAACACTATCACCTTTTTCTTTTTGATATATCTTTCAATCTTGAGGGTTTGATGAGTGCTAATTCTATCCGATGCACGTCATGATATGGTGGGAGTCATCTTTTCAGAAGAAATTTCTTCTACATATTCATCTTGAGATGGTTTTTGTTCTTCTTCTCGTTCTTCTTCCTCTTCACAATCTATGTAGAGTAATTTCTTCTCACCACACTTATGTCCCTTACTGCACTTGCTGTCACAATTAAACTATAACCCTTTTTCTTTTCTTTCCTCCAATTGTTGAGGTGTCAACCTTGTAGGTTGAGGTGGTTTAGAAGAAGGAACATTATTATCTCAATAGATGTTAGGGGTAGTCCTTCTAGTATCCATACCCATATTTTTACTTTCAACATATCTCGCCACCCTGAATGTATTCTCCAATGATTTGGGTTCTCAAAGGCAAGCCTCATGTTGAATGTTATCCTTTAAATTTCCTATGAAGTGATCCAAATTATTTTTGGTACGAAATGAGAGAGGAGATATAATAAATAAATGTATAGAGATGTATCAGATATCCAACAATATAAAATAAATATATCATAGATATAAACACAAAGATACAGTAATACACAATTTCTATTAATGTGTGAAATGTACAGAACTGTAAAAATACAGAGTGAAAGACTCGCTAGAATGGTGGCAGCTTATCTCTGAGATGAGATATGACGGCTACTCACATTCACAAGAAGATCATTTTTACAATGAGGCTCCAAATGAATTTTTAACACAAAGAAAATCCAAAACCCTAAACTCAGAAGATGAAAATCCAAAAGGTTTACGGGCCCCGATGGGGGTAGTTGATACGTCAACTTCCTCGGTGCATAAATTTTGCATACAATCTCCGTTTGGGGCACTTGATACACCGTTGGAAAGGTCTAACCGAGAAGAATGATTTTCGACTAGGCTAGGATACTACTAGTCACTTGGGCCCCAAATCCCCCAAAAATATTATTTAGGGCCTCAAAACGGCCCTGAAAGTTTAGGAACTTAAACATTGCTAACAATAGTAAATTGCCAACGAACTATTTTGAGCCAGTTGGAATAGGTGGGTAGCCATCGAGATCCTCCTAGATCAGGAATTCATCAATCAAGTTCTCATCTAGAATATTTGTTACCCTTGTGTTGGCGATGGAAGTCACTCCTAGATTGCTTGCAGGAGCAGAGCCCGACGCCCATCAGTTTTATGTCACAGTAGTTTTTAATGGGTGATCAAATGGGTAGAGACTCGGGAAGATATCAATCAAACTCAGGGACTGGGTCCGGCATGAGAGGAACAAAGGAGGTCTTGATCTAACTTCAGTCAGTGGGTTGATTTGAAAAATGAGCAGGTTGAAGACTTGGTGGGAAGAGTGGACAAACTACCTCAGGCAACAGGCCTTTTAGTAGTTTGTAGAAGAAAAACTTTGAATATGAGATCCTCTGGTTCAGAGCTTCGAGGAACTGAGAGGGGGGACTTGACTGGATTCTCCAATTCCAAGTCGTTTAGTGCTAAGAAAATCATAGGGACCGATTAGAAACAGTGCAACTGTTACAGTGATCAAACTCTACATCATCTTATAATAGTTACCGCTCGACTGGATTCTCCAATTCTGAGTCGTTCTAACACAGTGAAAACAAAGACGCGAAAGAAAAAATGACATTCATAAGACAAGAAGTCTCAAGAGTCCAAACATAACCAGGAAAAAAGTGTTTCATTAAAGTTTACCACCGGGAGCCTTGCTCAACCATCGATGGATTACAAAATACAACTACTGAGTCTATATACTCAGAAAATTTGCCTAACAGTGACATGCTCAGTCATCCACGACTTGGTGTCCTTTCAGCCGAATTCAGACAGGTATTCTTTGTCATACGCCACCTTAACTGTGCATGGATCCTACAGGGGGAGTAGCTGAGCCATTAAGTGTCGAGCTAGCGTGTGCAGACTTCCTCCGGCTGGTCGAAGACTCGACATGGCTTCTTTAGAAAAATGGGTACACAGGACCCTCTCGATTAGACCGTTTGCCAGATTATCCATACTCTGCACTTAATGCCCGAGGAGAGGTTTCAACCACCCCTTCTCATCTTCATTTACTCCAGGTGAAAACCAGGATCAAGGTCGGATAAGATGGCACATGGAGATCATGATGATCCTTTCAGCAACTAGACTCGACGCTTTTGGCCCCCTTTTCACGGCTCCTTTCTTTTCCAAGTGACCACAGGCTGCGACCCTGTGTCTATTCCCAAAATGCTTTCAGCGTTCACAAATGGAAGGAGTTAATCCTTGCTTATTCATATCTGCGATGAGAGAAACACCAAGATGGCCTAATTGGGTGCCACGTGTCCCTCTCAGATCTGATGAACCTGAACTTACTTGGTGATGCTACGGGCTCGAGTCCTGGACGCTCCCGACACCTCGCACATTGGGACTATGATAGGCTATTCTTTTGTATTTCGAAGTTGCGATGGGAGAAAAGGTGAGGAGCCTAATCGTGCGTTAGGTGTCTCCTGTGGATGAACAGTTGAGGCTGCTTCGCGATACTGTGGGCCCGCCTCTGGGCACTTTCGGCACTCCAGGTTCAGAGTTTCGGGATCTGAGATGATGAGGGACTTTCACCCTTCGAACTCCCAACTGCCGATATGCCGACTAGATCTCGCACTATGTGTCGCAGGATCGGACGATCCAGATTCAGTCTCAGCATAAAGCCACTTTCTTTGACGTTATACATCAGTCAACTTGCTAGCCTCGATATTCCGATGACCGTTGATCTGCTCTTATGGATGGATCCGAGCTGCTGACATCGTAATTCCACCCACCCGCTTGATTGGAAGCGTCAAAACGAGATTTTTTCCATGCTGCACTCGGGCGCTTCTCGTGCGACTTGCAGACCCGAATACCTTTGCGCCTATAACAAGAAATGTCACTAACATTAGGCTCCATGGGGGATAGAGTCATCCCTGCGATGCTCTAAGAACTCATTCTGCAGTTTCAGTGCCTTGTTGTTGGGCTATGGAGTCATCTATTAAGCCGAAAACAGAAAACAAAAAAAAATATTTACAAAACAAAAGAAGTCGCTTATGGATTATAAAAAACATCTTTTTAAGAAATGCCCATTTACTGGGCCATCAAAAAATTCTTCGCCTTCCAAATCCTGCAACCTGTAGGTGTTGTTTGAAAACACCTCAGAGATCTTGAGAGGCCCAAACCAGAGGGCATCAAACTTACTGTGCTTTCCCCTATCCTACCTGGGTGCATCCCATTTGAGCACCAGATCACCCAGCTCGAAAAATTTCTTTTTGATTTTCCTTTCAAAGGTTTGCTTGATCCTCTGCTGATGATGGTGGGCCCTGTCCATGACCTGTTCCCTGATCTGCTGAACTTCCATCATCTGATGAATTCTTCTGACCATATGGTCAGGATCTCCTTCAAGGTCCTGGAGGAAGTTTTCCATGGATAAACCGAGCTGAGTAGGGAAAACAAATTTTGTTCCATAAACAAGTTGGAAAGGTGAGGTGCCCAGAGACTTCTTTGTTGTCACCTGGTCGGCCCATAGGGAAAATTTGAGCTTTGAATCCCAGGCCCTTTTATTGTCTTCCAATAATTTCTTGATGAGCTTGATCAGACTTTTATTGGAAGACTCCTCTAGTCCATTTCCTTGAGGATAATAGGGAGTAGAGTGGATCAGCGAAATATCAAATTGTTCACAGAACTTAACCAAAGGCTTAGACCTAAAAGAGGAAACATTGTCGGTGATGATTTTGCTGGGACAACCAAATCTGGCTATGATATCCTCAAGGAAGCTGATAATTACTTTGTGAGAAGTACTCCTGGTAGGGGTAGCTTCTATCCACTTGGTGAAATAGTTGGTCGCAGTCAGGATCCATCTGTGTTGACCACTTGAGGGAGGATGAATTTCTCCGATGAAGTCTAACCCCCACTATTGAAAAGGTGTTGAAGCTACTATAGGCTTTAATGGCAGTGATCTGAGCTGTTTCTTTCCTGATAACTTTTGACATTTGATGCAAGCTCTGATTTCTCTATAGACATCAGTGAATAAAGTAGGCCAGTAACATCTATCCCCGAGGATCTTATGAGCTGTGGTCTTCCAGAAATGATGCCCCCCGCAAAGGCCGTTATGGAAATCAATTATAAACTTCTGGGCTTCTTGCGGGTCCAGGCATCTTAAGAGCACCCCTAGAGGGTCTTTCCAGTACAAGGCTTGGTCAATGAGGCAATACCTGACTGCCTTGAGTTTTAGAGCTCTCACCTTGCTTTTTCCCATTCCATCAGGAGGCTTCAATTCTCGTAAAAAATACAAGATATCCTTGTACCAGGTGCATGCTGCTAGTGATAAGGCACCCTGAGAATTCTTATTGGTCGACTCAACTTGCGGAATTTTTGAATAGGCGTTGATGAAGCTAACCCCTAAGGCTTTGCAATTGGATTCATCCAGTAGCTTGGCTAAACCTTGCCCCATTATCAACTTAGTGGGCTTAATCTCCAGATCAAACTCTAGGATTTTGGCAATCCACTTACCTCTTCTCCCATCTATGCCAGGCTGTACAAGGATGTCCTTCACAGAGGCCGAAGGAACGTATGCGGTCACTTTTGAGTGCAAGACGTAGACTCTGAAATCTTTGAGAGCTTTTACTAAGGCATAGGCCTGTTTTTCCATGATTTCATACCTAACCTCTACATCTCTTAATGCCTTGCTGAAAAAGGCAATGGGTTGTTCTCGCCCTTCCTCATTTTTCTGCAACAAGACCGCCGCTACTGTATCAAAAGAAGCAAAAGAGAAAATTAGGAATCCTTTGGAATAGTCAGGACTGATCAACACAGGTGCCTCAATCAATGCCCTTTTTATTTGGGTAAAATATTACCTGGGTTTAGTGGTCCATTTAACTTCATTTCCCTTCCTGAGCATGGATGTGATATGTTTCACCAACTCAACAAAATTTGAGATGAATCTCCTTAAGAAATTAATCTTCCCTAAAAAGGCCTGAACTTCCTTCTTGGATCTAGGAAGTGACAGGGTTTGAATCACCTCTACCCTGCTTGGATCAATCATCACTCCTTCTTTTGATACTATATGGCCTAATAGATTCCCCTCCTTCATAGAAAATAAATATTTTCTAGGATTTATGGATAAGCCGAACCTCCAACACTTCAAAAAGACTTTTCTTAGATGACCGCAGTGCTCCCTGTCAGACTTGGAGAAAACTGTTATATAATCCAGGTAGATCACCACAAACTTATCTTTCTCCCCGATGAAGGCTATGTCCATGGCTCTTTGAAATGTTTCCCCTTCATTCATCAATCCAAAAGGCATTTTGGCATACATGAATGTGCCCCAAGGAGTGGTGAAGGCTGTTTTTTCTCTGTCCTCAGGTATGACTGATATCTGATTATAGCTAGAAAAACCATCAATCATGGATATCCTAGATGCACTAGTTACCCTCTGCAGTATTTGTTCCATATTGGGCAGGGGTTAATTGTCTTTCCTTGAGCTCCTGTTCAGGTTCTTGAAATCAACACAGAGTCTGATTTCTCCACTTTTCTTCCTTACTGGGACCAAATTGGCCACCCATTCGGAGTATCTCAAGGGGACAATAATTTGGGCATCTAGCAATTTCTTCACTTCCTTCTCCATGACAGGCAGCAACATGGGATTTATCTGTCTCAGCTTCTGCCTGAATGGCTTAGCCCCTTCTTTCAGTGGGATCTTGTGCTCAGTGACAGATGTGTCGTAAGTCTTGAGGTCTTCATAGGCCCATGCGAACACATCAGTGAATTCTTTCAATAACTCAGTATATTCTGCCCTCTGTTCACTGGTCAAGCTGCTTGATAATTTGATAAACTTGGGCTCCTCTTGTGTACCAATGTTGCATTCGGCTGTCTCAGTATCTTTATTTGAAACACCACCCTTTACTGCCACATCATTCTTGTCGAACAGTCTTTCTAAAGGGACTAGTCCCCTTGGAATGTGATTGCTAGGCAGGTGAATAATCTGGTGATTAACAATTTTATTCAAGAATACCTCAGAGGGAGGATCAGCTTTAGGATCAGGATCTTGATCGATGTGCAATGCCGAAAACTCATCGATGGACAGAAGGAAATTTTTAATTTCAAGATCGTCCTCGAATACCTCCCAATGCTTTACATTG
>SNQJ01S0049424.1:5494-34382 GCA_010110895.2 Picea sitchensis | reverse complement strand
TTCCCTTGGGATAAAAGTAATGTTGAAAGCTGAGAAGAAATTATCAATCAGGTCCCATACCTCATTTCTGTAACTCCTGAGCTGAGGATGCTTAGCCCGATAAATATCCCTGACCTGTTGGATTATCAATTCTGCATCTCCGAACACTGACACCTCTTTGATTACCATTTCTTTTGCAGCCCTCATACCCAGAACAAGAGCTTCATATTCCACCATGTTATTGGTAGTTTCAAATTCCAGCTTGTATGACAGGGATATGGTCTCTTGGTAGGGCGATATGAAAATCACTCCGGTGCCTGCGCCTATACTGGAGGAAGCTCCGTCAAAGAACATCTTCCAAACAGAGGTGGTTGGAGGGGGTATCTGCTGATTAAGAATGGACTTCTTTTTTATTTGTAAAGGGGCCTCGGGAACTGCAGTGATCTGTAACAAACTAGACCCTAGATCAGTGTCAAGTGCAGATATGGGGTGATTAGTGGGGTTTGCTTCATCACTGACAATATAGGCTAGCTAGGCTTCTCTGTACAACCTCTTGTGTTCCCCTCCAAAAACTGGAATGGTGGCGTATGTGAGATCTGTCTGTAACGTTCCTCCAAGTCTTTTAATCCATGACCTTGACAACAACATGCCAAACTTGGGGGGAACGTCAGCTACCACAATATCCATGACCACACTCTTCATGGGCAACTGAAACAAAGAAACCACCAGGCCTTTGATGACACCTAGACACTAGACTCTTCTTGAATTGAAAGAATACAAATCATGATAAGCTTTTGTCACCTCCAGTCCCAACTCTTCCATTACTATTTTGGGCATAAGGTTATGGGAAGCTCTTGAATCCATGAGGCAATTATGCAACACTTTATCATGTATGTTCAGGGAGGTGTAGAAGGGAGGGGATGAATCATCTCTGCCTTCTACCATGGGACCTAGGATGATAGCTGGTTTCTCATCTTGAAGGTTCACTAAGTCAGAGGGAGGCTGGGGGGACTCAGATTGCAGCAACTTGGAGAGGGATCTTTTGAAGTCCTCATTTTTAACTAGCTCTGAGAGGGGAACGAGAATTCTGATCTTTTGTATTTCATGCTCAAAATTAAAGGAGGAAATTGGTTTAGGAGCTTCCCTTACCTCAGAGACAGGTTCTTTTACCGCCAGTGAAGCATTCTGAGCTTTCTTTTCTTTAGTAGTGATTGTTGCAGACTTAGTAGGCCTTTCTGCTATGAGGGGTTGGTCTTGGCTGTCAAAGTCTCCTTCTTTATTTCTTGACCTAAGATTGTATCTATTAGAGGTGTGACCGGCCTTTTCTCCTTTACCTAACTCATGAATTTGAATGTTCATAAGGGATTCTTCATATGCAGACTGAGTCAAATGGGGAAAAGGAGGAGTTTCTTCGACACAGTGAATTTCGGGGTCAAACTCATCTATATCCTCCCCTCTCTCATGAGTAACCAAGTTATTTTGGAGAGGGGTTTTGATCCTTTGATCTTCCCTATCTTTTTCCCTTTGTTCCCTTGGGAAGCCTTGTGGTCCATTGTTATTAGGCCTCCTGAAACCTCTACCATCAACATTTTGGGGATTTCTGTACATGGGTTTCCCTTCTAACTCCCACCTTTCCATTCTAGCAGAAAGTGACTTTAGTACCCTAGCTATCTCATCTATCTGAAGGGGCAGGGGAGAGGAACTAGATGAGGAAGCTTCAGGCCTCTGCCTAGATATGTTTCTACTAAAAGTGTTCCTGAGTCAGTCAACAACCATTATATTAGATTCTACCTCCACTGCTGCATCTTGCATATGGGCTAGAGTAGTGGCTCTTCTTTCCCTCAACAGGAGGCAGAAATCAGGATCAAAGGCACTAGCATAAGTGATATTTGCAAAGGCTTCGGAGGGTTTTATCTCAGCAGGGATTTTGTTGTACATTTTATTAAATCTCTTGGAGAAGTCAGAGACAGACTCTCATTCTTTACTCTTCAAAGACCCAAACTCTGTCATGTAATACATGAAGTTTTTTTTTATCCCCCACTGTCTTAAAAAGGCATTATCTAAAGCTTCGATCCCATCAATAGATCCGGGAGTTAGGGCCTTAAACCATTTTCTAGCCTCGCCTTGGAGACTATGGAAAAAAATCCTCATCCATACGTCCGGATGCATGATGTTATTATCATCTAAGAAACTGTAAAAGGCTTCTAGGTGTTCTTCTGCAGTTATGTCCCCCTCACCTGTAAACTTGGGCAGTTGTTTGAGGTAACCATCTGCTGGGAGGGCGTTAGGAGGCTGCGATAGCACGAGGGGAGCATGTCTAGCAGCTATAATGGCCTCCATTCTGGTCATATGGGGATTTGCTCCTGCCATAGGGATATTGTGTGGAGGAGAAATCTGAGGAGAAGGAGCTCGAAAAGAGGATACTGGGGATAATATTTTAAGGGGAGTGGGAAACAATAGGGGATTTAGGGAGAAGTCTATAGATCTTAAGTCGTCTGATGTTTCCCTTCACGCAGAAGTGGAAACAGTAACAAGAGGATGAGCGGTAAAGCCAGGAGTGGGGAAATCTTTTGTGGTCCTGGGTATACGCCAGGGTGCATCTTCAGGAGAAATGGGAGTGACAAGGATTTCTCCCTCTAATCTTGGATCAGGGGGGGAAACCTCAACAGGAACACTCCCGAAATTCAGGAAATGGGAAACTTTAGAAAGCAGTCTGCTAGGAAACTGAGGAAGAGAAAATGGAGTTCTTATAGAAGGAGATGGCAGATTACCTAGTTTGATGGCATAAGATTCTCCTTTAGAGGCCTTTCCTTTCCTAAGAACGACCTCCGGATTAGTTTCTGGTGTAGCTAGATGCAGCTATGGATGGGATTGCGTGTGTCTGCCTCTAAAATCCATAATTACCATGGCAGGTTTGTCATAGTGGAGTTGTCACAATGGAGTCGCTAGGTGCACAGTAGCAATATTCAAAGTCTCTAATACCCGATGCACCTTCAGAATCAGAGGCTCAATGTCGTTCAAGCCCAGGGAAAATTTTCAACTTCATGCCCGACAACGACGCCAGAAATGTTGGCGACGAAAGTTACTCCTGGATTGCTTGCAAGAGCAGAGCCCGGTGCCCATCAGTTTTATGTCATGGTAGTTTTTAATGGGTGATCAAATGGGTAGAGACTCGGGAAGATATCACTCAAACTCAGGGACTGGGTCCGGCATGCGAGGAACAAAGGAGGTCTTGATCTAACTTCAGTCAGTGGGTTGATTTGAAAAATGAGAAGGTTGAAGACTTGGTGGGAAGAGTGGACAAACTACCTTAGGCAACAAGCCTTTTAGTAGTTTGTAGAAGAAAAACTCTGAATACGAGATCCTCTGGTTCAGAGCTTCGAGGAACTGAAAGGGGGGACTTGACTAGACTCTCCAATTCCAAGTCGTTCAGCGCTAAGAAAATCACAGGGACCGATTAGAAACAATGCAACTGTTATAGTGATCAAACTCTACATCATCCTATAATAGTTACCGCTCTACTGGATTCTCCAATTCCGAGCCGTTCTAACACAGTGTAAACAAAGACGCGAAAGAAAAACTGACATTCATAAGACAAGAAGTCTCAAGAGTCCAAACATAACTAGGAAAATAGTGCTTCATTAAATTTTACCACTGGGAGCCTTGCTCAACCATCGATGGATTACAAAATACAAATACTGAGTCTATATACTCAAAAAATTCGCCTAATAGCGGCGTGCTCAGTCATCCACGGCTTGGTGTCCTTTCAGCCGAATTCGGATGGGTATTCTTTGTCAGACGCCACCTTAACTGCGCATGGCTCCTACAGGGGGAGTAGCTGAGCCATTAAGTGTCGGGCTAGCATGTGTAGACTTACTCCGGATGGTCGAAGACTCGACATGGATTCTTTAGAAAAATGGGTACATAGGACCCTCTTGAGCAGACCGCTTGCCAGATTATCCATACTCTGCACTTAATGCCTGAGGAGAGGTTTCAACCACCCCTTCTCGTCTTCATTTACTCCAGGTGAAAACCAAGATCAAGGTCAGATCATATGGCGCATGGAGATCACGATGATCCTTTCAACAAATAGACTCGATGCCTTTGGCCCCTTTTTCACGGCTCCTTTCTTTCCCAAGTGACCACGGGTTGCGACCCTGTGTCTATTCCTAAAATGCTTTCAGCGTTCGCAAATGGAAGGAGTTAATCCTTGCTTATTCATATCTGCGATGAGCGAAACGCCGAGATGGCCTAATTGGGCGCCACACGTCCCTCTCAGATCTGACGGCCCTGAACGTACTTGGTGATGCTGCGGGCCTGGGTCCTGGACGCTCCCGACACCTCGCGCATCGGGACTATGACAGGCTATTTTTTTGTATTTCGAAGTCACGATGGGAGAATAGGTGAGGAGCCTAATCGTGCACCAGGTGTCTCCTGTGGATGAATGACTGAGGCTGCTTTGCGATACTGCGGGCCCACCTCTGGGCACTCTCGGCACTCCGGGGTTTGGGGTTTCGGGATGTGAGATGTTGAGGGACTTTCACCCTTTGAACTCCCGACTTCCGATATGCTGACTAGATCTTGCACTATGTGTCGCGGGATCAGACGACCCAGATTCAGTCTCAGCATAAAGCCACTTTCTTTGACGTTATACATCGGTCAACTTGCTAGCCCCGATATTCCGATGACCGTTGATCTACTCTTATGGATGGATCCAGGATGCTGACATCGTAATTCCACCCGCTCGCTTGATTGGAAGACTCAAAATGAGATTTTTTCCATGCTGCGCTCAGGTGCTTCTCGTGCGACTTGCAAACCCAAATACCTTTGCGCCTAGAACAAGAAATGTCGCTAACACCTTGTATTCAATCTTTGGAAGTTCTCAATGTGCTCCACAACTGAACCCTTTTGCTTGAGATTTATCAATTGGCTGAAGAAGGTATTGCTTCTTGTATCCTCATAGTGTGCTATCATTTCTTCCATGAAAATTGTCTAAGTGACAAGTGATTTGCAAGAAAAAAGCCATCGATACCACACAAATTTATTAGGTTCTAAATATAAGGACACAATTCGTACCTTTTGTGTGTGTGGCACATCATGTAGATCAAAGAACTGTTCCATTTGGAGTATCCATGTGATTAGATCCTTGCCATCAAACTTCCTCATATCGATCTTAGGAAAGTGGTTGGTATTCATCCCAAAGATGAATTTTCTCTAGTCTTGATTCATGTTCCTTATGTCCTCATCATGAATTTCATGGGATACATTGTCACTTTCATGTGGCCTCTCTATTAGAAACTTTTTCAACCCTTCCATGATATCCCATTTTAAGCCATCCATCTTAGTAACCATAATCACTTCTACCTTAGCTTCAATTGAATCCATCATCATTTGTAGTTCATCTTTTGTTATTGCCTTCTTTTGTAAATCATCTATGTTCTTGCGCATTCCTTTACCTTCATCAAGAGTCCAAGTAGGATTTTCTGAGGGCTTATTTGGTGTAGAAGTTCCCTTTTTTGGTGGCATGCTGGTCAAGTATCACTGCAAGGTAGGAATTCCTAATTAGCTTAGGTAGAGGCCCTCACAGACAAGGGAGTATTAGGTGCTATATCTCTCTTATATACATGCGGGGTCGAATAATAGTAGTCAACCCAATATCTCAGGGCACCAACTAAGGAGGCTTGACCATGCCCTTAGCCATACTATCCAACTACCCAGGTACTAGAGAGTGATCTCCGTGATTGTTGTTCTCGGTGTACTATAGCAACAAGACGACCAAATGGTTTACTCAGTTGGTCTTAATATTCTAGGGGTCTCTCAATATATACTAGGTACGTGGGAGCTCAAATCCATAGTAGTGTTGTCTAATTCACAACCATTCGAAAGGGGAATTGCGATATACTCTAGGTACATGGAAGAACCACACTGTCCCTAGGTTGTATATCTGACAAGTAACAACATCTCCTACGTTTAGAGATGATGGAATACGTATGTACCTACAAATCCATAATATTTTCCTAATTTTATGTGATACTCCTTTTATCCAACTTTATTCTACTTTTTGAATTACCCCAATTGGATCATCTAGTCAAAAGATATGCAAATTTCCAAAAAACAAAAACGCACCTTTTAAAACCTTGATTTGGAGACTATTTTGCTAGCCGACCTTTCTTATGTTGTAGCTCTGCAATTTCATCCCTTATGATTCTAAAATTTCGGCCTGAGGTATCTTGATGTGTCTTGTTTCCAGCCCCACATGTTAGACCAAGATTGGATTCTCCAAGAGAATTTTATGATAACTTTCCCAATATGTGCTGATTGTTTTTCCTTTCAGGAGAACAAACTTGTACAACATGTCACATGTCACTGTCTTCACTTCAGAAATTGAAATTTGCACTAGTAACACTTTGTTCTGTACCCTAACCAATGGAATAAATATCACTCAATTTGAATTTTTGTAGCTTCTAATATAATAGTTTTCCCAAGAACACTTGTTTTAGACTGAAATCTGGACCAACCCAAAACCTAAATTTCCTTAGAGAATAAATTTTAGAGTAAATCAAATCAAGGGATAAAATTTGTAAACAAGATACTTAACTATTCTTCCTTCGTACTGTAAAAAGTTCAGAACTTGAAACCAAGCTAAAACAAATTGGGAGCGAAAATTCCAAGAAGACTTGTTTCAGGACTAGTCAAAAACCCTAACTTGAACATAGTGTATCTCCAAAAATGAAATGAACCAAGATCTAAAATTTGGATCCAATTTATCTCTATATGTCTTCTCTACACCATAGAAATTATAGATCCCAAAACCTTCGATAAACAAATTTATAGTGAAAATTCCAAGAAGACTTGTTTTGAAGAAGCAAGTCTTGAGGATTGTCTAGCTCTAACACCAAATGTTAAGAACCAAATATCAAAATAGAATAAAAACCTTAGAATAAGTACTGAACGCCTTGACAAAGAGATAAATTCAGATAATAATCCTCTTCGAGGGGGAAACCTCCTTATACATCATATGAATTCACAAATACAAGATGATTCCAAATGAAAAGGTCTCCTTGTTATATATAGGAGACTAGGAGATACAATTACAAATAATGGACCCAAGCCGGCATAAATAAAATTATAATACTAATGTAATATTCCCCAATTAAGGGGTAATGTGCCACTATTTAGGGCTTAACAATATTTTAGTCATTATAACATTGTTTTTTATATAATAATTTTTATGCTTGCTTAATGTTGATCGATTGAATTTAATAAATATAGGATTACTAAAATGGAGTGATTTAACATAACTTTTATTTTGAATATTCTAAATAATAGTTCTTACCCTTTTTTTATTGATGAATCTCTGATTTACGATTGAAAAAATGAAAATACTCAAAAAATATTAAATGGAAACTATAATTTTGATTATTTGAAATAAAAAAGTTATAGTTAGAAGCATATGAGACAAGACATTAGAAATAAATAGAAAATAATATCATGAAATGTACATTAATTAATATTGAAATGTTAAGTTTTACAATATAAGAAATATAGTGAAACCACCCATACGAAATCATGGTGAGTGTCAAACCACTCAAGAATCTTAAAGTGTGGATCTCTTGTAATTACAAAACCACTCAATTGTTACATGAAAAATGCTTGATTAAAAATATTTGAAAGCACTCATCCACTACTGGTAATATTCCCAAAGTGGAGAATCAATGCTATCAAACCAAAGAAGGGCATTAGTAGCTCTGGTGATCTAAGAAAAAAATGAGTGGTCCTCCCATACATAAGGGAAGCACTAGTTCTCCAAGAACACCAAGAATAACACCGTGGATCTTAGAGAAACCTCGTGAACTTGCAAAGAAAGGGAGGTGAAAACCCCTTTGGACATTGCTACAAAACAATGTGCCCCTTTCTTGGTCGAACTTTCCCCTCATTTGATATACATAATAATTGATGTAAAACCATAAAATGAATCCACATTAACCTACAAAATAAAGGAAAAACCCTTGAACCAATAAATTGTTTTGCAAAACCAACTAAGAAATAAGGAACAATAGTGAGAAATGGAAAATAATAGACATGAAATCAATAATGAGGACAAAAGAAAAAATTAATAGGGAGAAAAAGCACGACCTTGCTACGATACTCTTTGTCTTCCTCTTATATAAGTACCTCATCTTATCTCATGTGAAATGTAGAAATGAAAAAAACTCACTGTATCCTCTTTTTACGAGTGGTATTGTAGTTTTCCTCAACTCTTTTAATAAGTTAAAAAAAATACCTTGCAAATAAAGGGAGGTGAAAACCCTTATGGATATCCACCCATGCTACACAAAAACTTCCCTCCCTCTTGGTTGAAATTTCCCCTAATTTACTAGTCATATATGTTGATGTAAAACCCTAAAAGGAATCCACCATTAACCCACAAAATAAAGGCAAAATCCTCAAGCCAATTAAAAAAAAATAGCTAAGAAATCAGGAACAATAATGAGAAATGGAAAATAATAGAAACAAAATCAATCCTAGGAAGAAATGAAATAATGAAGAGGGAAAACATCGGTTACTTGGTTGCAATACTTCTTTCATTTCCTTACATGCATGGCTATTTGTATTTCATTCTATTGTAGAACCACCTCTTCTTCCTCTTTTCTCATATGAAATGAAGAAATGAAACATAACCCCTTTTTTCTTTTCTTTTTGAGAGTGGTCTTGAGATCTTCCCATCTCTTTTAATAAATTAAAATAAATACAAGTTATTTGTCTATTCTTTGATGTATTAGGATCATAGGTGCACCCATACCAAATAGGAGCATTAATGTGCCCATACCATTGGGGACCACCAATGCTCACAGTGATAAGTGGAGCACCAATATCCATTTTGGTTATTGACATTACGATGTATTACTAGGGATGAACAATGTGTCATGTAGAGAAACCTTGTGAGCCTACAAACAAAGAGAATGAAAACCCCTATGGATATGTACCCATGCTGAAAAAAAATGTACCATTTTCTTTATCAAACTTTCTCCTCATTTTCTAGGAATATATGTTAATGTAAAGACCTAAAACAAATCCACCATTAAATTTCAAAGTAGAGGAAAAAACCTCAACCCTCGGGCCAAAAAAATAGCAAAACTATCTAAGAAATTAGGAACACCAGTGAAAAATGGAAAATAATATAAATATAATCAATAATGGGATAAAATGAAATAATGAAGAGAGAAAAAATGGGTTACTTGGCTACAATACTCTCATGTGAAATGAAAAAATGAAACAAACCCTTTCTTTTTCCTTTTTTCAAGCATTGACTTGAGGTTTTTCTTGCCTCTTTTAATAAGTTAAAAGAAATATGAATTATCGTTCATCACTTTGGTGTATTAGAGTCAATCACCAGTGCATCCATATCGAAGAGGAACATCAAAACTTCACCCATACCAATGGGGAACACTGATTCTACCATACAAAAGTGGAGCACTTATATATTTTTGGGTTATTGGCTCTCAAGTGCACATGGGTCATAGAGGATCAGGGCTCCTAGACCAATGTGGAGCATTGGTGCACATATACCAAAGTGGAACACTAATGTCTTTTTGAGTTGTTGGCAATTTAGTGTGCATCAATATAGAAGCATCAAGTGCACATATATCAATGTGGAGCACTAGTGCACCTTTACCAAAGTGTAGCACTAATTTCTTTTTGGCATATTGTTGCTTCGATGCACTCATGATCATGGAGCATAAGTGCATTAATTTGATATTAAAGTGTGCCAACGCATTGTAATGTTTTATGCGCACTAAAAAAAAAAATCTTATAAAACCTTCACCCATTGGCCTCTGCTAGAAACCTCCACTTAAAAATAGAGAAGGGAGAATTGGTTTTTCTAAAATCTCCACCACTCGGTATTTTCCTTGTAGTGATTGGGCCCAATTTGCACTAGATCAAATTGCTTAAGTCCCTTGCGGTTCAATGCATTATGGACCCCTATTTAGGATGGGATCCAATTTCCTTTTAATTTTATTTGATGTAACATGCCATATGACATCCCCAGATACTCACTGAGGCATGCTACCACAAAATGTTTTCTTTGATACCATTCAGTAACATACCGAACTTCCTGACTAGGCTGCGTTACTATGCAATCGACTATCGTTCGACTAAAATATGGAAATATAAACAACATGATATACACACTATGCAAGTACCATTAATAATTAAACTCATGAATGAGGCTGATTTAAACATGCACAACAACAATTAACACATACAAGGACATTCATATATACATAATACATAGAAAATGAAGCATCCAATTATAACATTAAAACTATAAATGACACAGTGATTAAAACACTTATCTTTTAAAAATGATTTACACAACTGGTTGTAGAAAAAGGACATTCTACCCAACCATAGACTCTTCTACTCCAATTCTTTAAGCACCGAGTCACCCCCGAGCTAGGGCTATGAATCCACAAGGACATACAAGCTCCTATGGTTGTTTATAGTTCATTGTAACAACTCAAATACCCACTAAAACATAGTGACACAACTCCTACAACAATTTCAACCATCCAGCTCTCTTCCCATCAGTCTACACAACCCAAGATATGATATTTGCTTCTCTACACCTCAATCCCTCAAAAATTATTTGTCCCCTTCAGGGCTCCAACAAATATCGGCTAGGAATCTCTCTATTGGGGGCTCAAGGAAATCTAGTTGCAACAAGAGTGCTTAGCACTTGGGTAAATTTTCTTAACAAAAAACCACTCACATGCATGATAGTCTCATTCTCAACATAAATTCTAGATTCAACAAGTTGTCTTCAATACCCACTATGGCTGGCCACTCCTTCCCAACACTCAACTCTAGTTTTCCACCCCTCTTGCTAACGATAAAACTTCTCTTTTTCATACTTGAATTTCCTCTTTTTCCATGCTTACTTGACTCTTACGTTTTCCCCAAAGGTGATTACACTCAACACTTGTTGTCATAACTATGTGGTTTGACTTCCTCACTCAACCTCTTACATGAATTCAATGATTTGAGTGCTTGATAGGTCAAAGGAATACATGGCTAAATGACAAACAAATTAATGAAGTGTTGGAATTATTGTCATTGATGTCAAAGGATTATTGTTATCATTATTGTCATATTACAGCTTTACAAATACACTTGAAACATTTCCAAGATCGATTTATATATAGGTTTACAAGTATATTAAAAAAGGGGTGCATGTGAAAAAGTAAAAATTAAAATGGTGGTTTCAAACCCATGGGTTTGTGATTCGTAATCGAGGGGCTTATAACCCACTTGCTTCACCAACATGGATACCTGTGCAGAATTATTTTTTTCTCTACCTCAGTTCTATATTTGAGGCTTTACAGATGGTTCTCAGTCTACTAGAGACTACCAAGAGACTGTGTTTTGCCTTGCACAAAGAAATTTCTTCTTCTCCTAACGCGAAAGTCCTCACTCAATGTAGTTTGAACACATCCATTTCCAATATCTAGCAAGGGAAACAATAATTAGAAAACCCTAGAGTCCAAACAATTATTTTATGTATACATGAGCTACGTGAACAAATAACTCATGTAACCATTAAAATAATTTAAAGAAGGAAAGATCATGGAACAAGCCTGCAATAAAAGTACGTTAATATTTCATTGATCAATATTCTAGGTGGCATAACTAACCATTACTAACCTAGTCTCCTAGTCCATAAATGCATTGATTATTCTTTGGTTAACTCATTATCTGACTCTTTTCTATCACATCATTTATGTTCCTTATGTTCATCTCTCCTGCACAGTAAAATTACCATTCTGTTGGCAAATGGTTTCACATCAAACTGAGAAGTGAAACATGTGGGAAATAGAGAATATGGTCAGCCCTCTTGGAGGATGCCCAACTAGCTCAAACTCAGAGCAAGTGGGGATGAGGAAACATTACGCAATGGACTTAAGGTAGATTCCCCTTGGAGTGCCTTGGGAGATATATTTACAATGTGGGAGGCTAAGGCATTACACCATGAGATAGATGCTCATAAAATTAGGGTTAGGTGTTTTTTTTTCCATGTCAACCAACAGGTGAAATGTAGAATTTTTTTTTCCACGAGCTCAAGTCCATGTGCTGCACTTGGACAATGAAGAGTAGACACCTAGGGTCCCTCTTCTAGATATATCTCACACTCATACATTTAGAAAACAATATGAATGTGTGTGGAGTATTTATTGACTAGGGTTCTTCCTCAGACCAACACGCTAAGGTTTTGGTGGAGTCACGTTGAGCAACAAGTGAGCAATGGATAGAACATTGAGCTGGTAGTATGAGGTTTCATGCAGTTAAACAACAAATTCCCAAATAATGATGCACCCATCTGGTGGAGTGAGCGCATGAGAAAGTTAAATAGTAAAATCCCAATGAATGTTGTGCCCCACAATAAGTTAAATGCTCAAAAATAGGTTAAATCCTTAGTAAGATGAATGGGAAGGATATCTCCATGAGAGGTGCACCCAACAACAAGGGAAATGACCCAAAAATTAATTGAAGTGCCCAACAGAAATATAATTATCCCTAGAAAACAAATGGATGCCCAACAATAAAGGAATTCATCCCAACACTCAAATGGACACCCAAAAACAAAGGGAATTCCCAACAAAGGTGAAATTATCCCAAGGTGCGAGAGTATGTGAAAGGAGAGAAATTTCCATGCTTAACTTAGTAACGTATGCATAACAACTATTTAATGGTAGCTCTTAGTCTCTGTGAGGTAATGGATGGATGGTATACATCCTCTATATATTGCAAGTATGCAAACATTTCAAGGAAACAAATTATTGCATAGTCTATTCTCAACCAGGATGTTATGCCACCATTACCAATAGATTCTCCCACACAGTGCTAAGGATTAGAATAAAAAATTAATTCCACATTCACTCAAGGAAACATAGAGTTTCCATGGGAGTTATTTAGAAAACTCAATTAAAACTCAGTGATGTATTAACCACAACACATAGAGAAAAAAAAATACGCATGATTTCTTTTACCCTGGAACCTAATTGGGAAAACCAATCGAACAGTGCTCAATCTTCTTCTTTCTACAAGTCTGCAAGTTTTTACAATGCTCTCCTTCTCCTTGGCCAAATTTCCTTTGGAAATGAGCGAGAGTGGAGAAATAGGGAGAGATAGGGGATAAGGGAAGGCCAACAACCATGTCACTTCACTTCTCGTTCCTTAGCCTTCTCTCCTAATTGTTTTCTTGATATTTTAATTATTTTTCTTTAACTTTTCAATTACATTCTTATTTGATTTATTCCATGTTAACTTACATTGTTTTACATGGATTTCATAATGTTGATTAATCGTCAATTTGTTTTGTAGGTACCGAGTCTTATCCACTCTTTAGTCCAGATACATTTTGGATCATACCTTCCCATTGAAAGGATTTTTGGTCTCCAGAAGCTCTAGAAAATGAATTTGGATCAATGTTGTCTACTTTGGAACATGGCTCTGACGCTTTCTCCTGGATACAACTCTAACTCTGGCTTTCGATCTAGCTTGTGGCCTTGGCTATTAGCTCTAGTAATCGACTATGGATTTGGCTATAGTACTGGCTCACTTGCTCCCATAGTTGATCCAAGTGGATACTAGTGGCCACCCACCCGTTCCACTAATTCAGAATGGTTCCACATCTTACCAGTTTTTCTATAGTTTTTCGGGTCCCAAAATTCCAAGGTTGTTTTGAGGCCCTAAACAACATTTGTTTTGCACAAAAGCACCTAATAAATAACAAAAGGCATGTATTGCGCCATTTGGAATATGCACTTCTCGGCTAGACATTTCCAATGGGCTACTGAGCACCCCAAACTGAGATTGTATGCAAAAGTAACGCCCCTGGGAAGTTGATGTATCAACTAACCACACCAGGGCCCACAAACCTTTTGGCATTTCATCTTCTAGGGTTAGGGTTCCAGATATTTATGGTTTTATCCTTGATGCTTTCTATTAAAATTCCCCTTTCGTCCTCTTTGTAATCAAATTCTTGCAAATGAGTGTAGTTGACACATCTCTCTCTTTAGGGATAAGCTACCACCATTCTAGCTAGCTTGTGTGTTTTTCATTTTACAGTGTTTTGTATTCCAAACAATCACTAATAGAATCTGAGTTTTATTATATTATTATGTTTCTTTCAATATCTTTGTTTTTTTTNTCTAATTGACTCTCAGCTTTTAGCAATCTCTGAATTTGCACTCTGGACTTAACATGCATTCCCATCTCCCTATTTGTCTTGGAGACAATCCATCTTCGTCATCAATGAAGCCAAGTTGAATGTTGGTCTTCTTGCTAAGTGTGACCCCAGTGTGCTTCCATCATGCAACAACTCCTCAAGGGAAGTTGAGTTGCATTACTCTACTAGGATCAATTAATTATCATCATGGAAACAACCCTTTTCAACCATGTCAATTGAACAATCTTCTTGCATACCCCTACATGTTGGTTTTAGGATTCTTGGTCATAGATAAGTTGGTATATCTTCTAGGAAATCATTCTTCAACCAACTTTCAATGAAAGAGATGTCATCCCATGCTTGAGCTCCTTCTCCGTTCTCTCCCAATTCCATAAAAAAACTACTTTCTTCATTCTTGAGGATGACCTCTTGTACTGCTGCAAATCTCTATGCAACATATTCTCCTTTAATAAGAGATACATGTAGCTATTCACCTCCTATTGTATTAACTCTCCACACTCTTCTCTTTGTTGTGCAATTTCTAGGGCGAAGCTCTAGGTGAAATTGCCAACACTTCACTTCCCAATGTCCACTCAACTTGTAGTGCTGAAAAAAGTTCCCATGGTTGCTACAAGGATTGCTTGACATACTCCTCCTCTCCATGTGCCTATATGTATTATTTTGGATGGGAGAATATTTCTTATCATTAAACTTCTGAAAACAATCAGGCCTAAGGAACATGGATTGCTTCTTCTAGCAGGTTGCCTCACAATGACCTTTCTTTCCACAAAAAGAGCATTCCTTTTCATACCAACAATTTTCTATGGTATGTAGCTCCTGGTCTTCTTCTTCTTCTTCTTTCTTTTGTTGATTGGTTTGTTATTGTTTCTAAGTGTACGTGTGGGGTGAGTCTGCAAACTCTCCTCATTGTTTCTCTCCTTCAATCTACCACAAGGTTGAGGTGGTAGTGGGATGACACATTCACTTACTACAACTACTTCTTCTCTTGATGAGCAATCCAACTGCGACATGTATGCTGCCTTCATGAAAATACTCTTCTTCATGGCAATGGAAGTTTCACTTCTACCATCAAATACTAGGCCTTCATGCTTGGCCCAAGGTGTGACTACCATGGGGCTCAAGATGCCATGTATCCTATTTCCTATCCTTTGTCCATCATAGCCCATTTTCTTTAGGATTTTAGGGTCAATACCCCTAGTATGCTTCTCAAATTATCCAAGCTATGCTTGAGAGACGTCTATGGAAGGTGAGCTTACCAAGGTGGTTTTAGTCATGGTGCTAGCATATGCAATGACAATGGAAGGTTTGCCTACTCCTCTGTGCTCTTGGATAGCTACATGGAGATTTTCCAATACCTTCTCCTTCTCCTCCAAATATTGTTGTAGTTGCATCATCATCTGCTTGAGCCTATTCTCTTTCAAGTTTTCCATCTGGATGACCTTCTCACCAAGGTACACAAGCTGTGCTTTGTTCTTGTTCTAATCAATTTTGACCGCTATGAGGGAGTCTTGGCCTTCTTTAATTTTCTTCTTAAGCATTGGCAACAATTGGGCATAGCTCTCCATATGCTTCTCCATATCTCCCATCCTCAGGTTAAACAACATAACCCACACCTTCAATCTTTCGTTCTCTTCTCGAAGCTCCACATTGTTAGTCCTTATGTATTCCAACTTATCTATGCTTTCTTTTCCCATGCTTCACTCAACAATATTTTGTTCACAATTATGGAAGTAGTTTCTTTGTCGAGGATGCAACTACTCTAAACCATCTAATCCATAATTGAGGGGCTTATAACCCACTCGCTTCACCAACATGGATACCTGTGCATAATTTTTTTTTTATCTACCTCAATTATGTCTTTGAGGCTTTTCATATGGTTCTCGATCCCTTGGAGGCTACCAAGCCATAGTATTTTTCCTTCACAAATAAATTTATTCTTCTCTTAATGAGAAATTCCTCACTCAATATAGCTTACACGCATCCACGTCCAATAGCTAGCAAGGGAAACAATAATTAGAAAACCCTAGAATCCAAACAATCATTTTTTGTATACATGAGCTAGG
This sequence comes from Picea sitchensis, assembly GCA_010110895.2. Classification (NCBI taxonomy): domain Eukaryota; kingdom Viridiplantae; phylum Streptophyta; class Pinopsida; order Pinales; family Pinaceae; genus Picea; species Picea sitchensis. The sequence goes on along the minus strand of SNQJ01S0049424.1, from coordinate 18,089 downwards.
AAAAAAGATAACTCATGTAACTATTAAAATAATTTAATGAATGAAATATCATGTAGGAAGACCACACTCAAAGTACAATAATATTTCACTAATCAATGTTCCAAGTGGAGTAGCTAACCATTACTAACCCAGTCTCCCAATCCTTCAATATACTGACTATTCTTATTTAACTCATTATCTAACTCTTCTCTATCACATCATTTATGTTCCTTATAGCCATCTCTCCAACAATGTAACATTACCATTCTAATGGAAAATGGTTTCATGTCAAACTAAGAAGTGAAGCGTGTGGGAAATAGGGAATATGGTCAGTTCTTTTGGAGGACTCCCAATTGGCTCAGACTCAGAGAAAATGGGGATGAGGCAAAAGTAATGTAATGGACCCAAGGTAGATTTCCCTTGGAGGTCCCTAAGAACTAGATTTATAGCATGGGAGACTGAGGCATTACACCATGAGATAGATGCTCATAGAATTAGGGTTAGGTCCTTTTTTCACGTCAACCAATAGGTGAAATGTAGAATGGGTTTCTCCATGAGTTCAGGTCCGCGTACTACACTTGGGAAATGAAGAGTAAGTTCTTGGGGTCTCTCTTCTGGATAGAGCTCACACTCATACATATAGAAAACAACGTGAATGTGTGTGGAGTCTTTATTAACTAGGGTTCTTGCTCAAACCAACATGTTATGGTTTTGGTGGAGGCATGTTGAGCAGCAAGTGACCAATGGTTAGAGTTCCCAACTACTAGTATGATATAACATGATGTTAAAAAACAAATACCCATAGAGTGATGCACCCAATTGGTGGAGTGAGGGCATGAGAAAGATAAATAGTAAATTCCTGGTGAATGGTGCACCCAATAACAAGTTAAATGCTCAGAAATAGGTTAAACGCTCATTAAGATGAGTGGAAAGGATATCTCCATGAGAAGTGTGCCCAACAACAATGGAAACAACCCAAAAATTAATTATATCACCCAACAACAATATAATTAACCCCAAAAAACAAATGGATACCCAACAATAAAGGGAATTCCCAACAAAGGTGAAATTTGCCCAAGGTGAGAGAGTATGTGAAGGGAGATCCATGCTTAACTTAGTAACTTATGTATAATAGTTATTTAATGAAATATATGAATATTTGTGAGGTAATAGATGACCAATCTACCTCCTCTAGTTGTCGCAAGTATGCAAATGTTTGAATGAAATGAATTAGTGCATAGTCTATTCTCAACCAACATGCTATGACACCATTACCAATAGATTATCCCACACAGTGCTAAATATTAGAAGCAACAATTAATTCCACATTCACTCAAGGAAATATAGAGTTTCCATTAGAGTTATCTAGAAAAATCAATTAAAACTCAATGATGTATTAACCACAACACATAAAGAAAAATACATTACACATGATTGTTCTTTTTCCCTAGAACTGAATTGGGAAAACTAGTTGAATGTTGCCCAGTCTTCTTCTTTCTACAAGTCTACAAGCTTTTACAATGTTCTCCTCCTACTTGGCTAGCCACCCTTTTGAAATGAGCAAGAGTGGATAAATTGGGAGATTTAGGGGGTAAGTTAAGGCCAACAACCCTGGCTTCACTTCCCATTTCTTAGCCTTCTCTCCTATTCTTTTCCTTGTCATTTTAATTCTTTTTCTTTAACTTTTTAGTTACATTCTTATATGGATTATTCCACGTTTACTTGCATTTTTTTACATGAATTTTGTAATATTGATTGATCATCAATTTGTTTTTTAGGTACTGAGTCTTATCCACTCTTCATTCTAGATCCATTTCGGATCAGTTTAGAAGCGAATGGTATTTTCCCATGGTATTTGGAAAAGTGAAATAAAAAAAGGGGAATTAATTATTTAATTAGTGGGTGTTGTGTCATTTTGAATTAACATGTCCCTTCATGAAGGGTTATGATAAAGTATAAAAGGAGAAAGTACTAAGAGAAAGTGTGTGGATGAAAAATGTAATAACATTTGAAGAAGTGGATGAGCAAAGATTGAATATCATTCCAAAAGGGGAGAGTTGTGAAATCAGTTTCAGGTCAACTTGGCATTTTCACAATAACTTATTTTTTGGGATGTTTCAGACCGTGAAATTTTAAGGAGACGGAGGTGATATATTTGGATACATGTGGTCAAATTTTCATACATTGGTTTGCTACACTTTCTGAGATATTCCCTATGGACATTAAGATTCTTGAATGCTCCTGAAATCAATTTCAAACAGGCCAGTTTGGCATTTTCACTATAAATTATTTTTTGGGACCCAGCTTTGGCATTTTCAAATTATAAATTATTTTTTTGGGACGCTTGAGACCATGGAATTTTGAGGAGAAAGAAGAGAGATATCTAGGTACATATGGTTAAAAGTTTAGATGTTGTCTTGCTATACTTTTTGAGATATGAACTGTGATGCCTTTTGGAATTTAGGGTTTCTAAATAGTCCTGAAATAAGTTTCAAATAGGTTGGTTTGGAATTTTCACTATAAACTATTTTTTGGGACTTTTCATATTATATACTTTTCAAGTATCTGAGGATACATACAGAAGTACCTTAGGTAAAATTTCATACCTTTTCTCTTTATACCTTCTAGGATATACCTTATGGAAATGAAATCATTTTCAAACAAGTCAGTTTGGAATTTTCGCTATAATGTCTTTTTTGGGACTTTTCAGACTGTGAAATTTCCAGGGATCTAAGGAGACATATAGAAGTACCTTAGGTAATAATTCCAGACCTTGTTTATCTATACCTTATGAGATATACCCTATGTAATTTAGGGTTTCTGAATGATCCTGAAAGCAGTTTCAAACATGTTAGACTAAAATTTTCTCTATAACTTTTTTTTCTGGGAATTTTCAGACTGTGAAATTTTTAGGGATCTGAGGCGACATACTAAAGTACCTCAGGTAAATATTTCAGAATCATATTTTCAAAAATTGGATATGTGGCACGATGTACAATTTCGTTATTGGGAAGAGGCAAAAAACAACAAGCTTTGGGAAAGTTACCATAAATTGCATTTGGAAATTCAATTTTTGGTCAAACCTGGTGAAGGAAGAAGTAGCAAGTAGACTAAGTGAAGGTAAATTGAATGTCACCATATTTTGAAAAAATATTATGTACTAAAGAAGAAATTTTAACTTGAAGGTTGGATCTGCTCAAACAAAGAGATCAATGTCTCTTGCTAAGTTGGTGCTTAGCGTTGGAGATTGGTGTCTTCAATAGATTAGTGTCCATGAAGATTTGTAAGAGTAGGATGGTGCCTACTAGGGTTTGTACTAGTGGGGATTGGTGTCTCTAGTAGATCAATGTCTATGAATACTTGTAAGAGTAAATCGATGCTTACTAGAATTTGTATTAGTGGGGATTGGTGTCTCGAGTAGGTTGGTACCTACAAATATTTGTAATAGTAGGTTGGTGCTTACAAAGAATTATAAATATAAGTTTTTTGGTTTTCTCTCGAAAGGTTTTCCACATAAATATTTTGTTCCATGTTCCGCAGTTAATAGATATCATAAGTGGTTGTTTTCCTATGGTTGATGAATGTTTGGAAAAGTAAAAAAATTGTCTTATATTGACTCACCCCCATATTTCTCAGTATAAGTGTGTGATCAACATCAAGATGGATTAAGACTCATAGAATAAGAAAAATCCTAATCCCCCTCTCTTGTGGAATCATATACCTCCATTACTCTAGTTCTCACCCATCTATATCCAGTGGTGTATTTTATTTTATTATTTTCAATGTACAATGTTTGCATATTACATTGCTTGGCCCATGACCATTCATAATACTTACAAATATATAATGTTGCATTCGAGATCAAAATTGGGGCATTACAATCCCCTCCCCCTACAATTTTCACTATCCTCGGTGCATGTCACCATACAAGTGTAAATGTATACATACATAAATTATTACATAACAATACTTGATAATTCCACAATGTAATGGCTCTTGCAACAATTCCAACTAGGAATCTCTCGTTTCTCTCAACCTACACAACCCAAGGAAGTGTACCCCCTTCTCTACATCGCATTCCCTTAGGCTAGCCCACTTCCCTTCCAGGGCTCTAACATAGATCGGATAGGAAGTCTTAGAGTTATGGCTATAGGAACTCCAACTACACCAAAATGGAGTCTTCGTGCACATATGTACAAATGTACATTCATATTTCCTAAAAAATATACAAAACATTACAAGTACTCTTCCTGCATGGCCTTTTCATGCTCCCATGTGGTGTCTTAAGGACCGTAGTAGGTCCATTAAAAATTTATTAGGCCAATGGCTTGGTTCCTAAGAACTTTGACTTTCTGATCTAGTATGCGCACTAGATCCACCCGAAACTTCCCTTCATGCTCCACCTGGATCACAGTCCAATCAATCACATGGTTAGGATCAGGCACATACTTCTTAAGAAAAGACACATGAAACACATTATAAACTCTCATGGATGTAGGAAATGAAAGCATGTATGCAACAAGGAGTATCCTCTCTAGGACTTCAAATGGCCCATAATATCTCGTTGTCAACTTTGAGAAACTTCCTAATTTCAATGAACTCCTTTTTGCCTTCACTTTTAGAAACACATTCTCTCCCACTATAAATCCCTATATGTAATATTTTTTTTAAGTATTTTGGTTGCAATGGTCATCCCAAAATGGGTAGGTTGCAGGTTTGACCCCACGCCTCATGTATAACAACCAACACATTTAACCATTGCACCATATTGATGTGACTTGTTATGGAATGGAACCATAATCTGTTTGTTATCACAATATTTTATTAGTCTGAAATAACCCAAATACCATGGGTTGAACCTTGGTTTATTTGCATATAAGGCATACGATTTTTCCCTTGCAACATGGTTCATCTTTGTAAAGAATTGCTATAGTATTTTTTTATATATAGGTATTTTTTTGCATAGAAAACTTTGGAGAAGTGGGTTTTAGGCCTAGTTTTTGGCAACCAAAGTGCAAAGGTGTTTATCCATTGTGCCATAGCCAATTGTAGTAGATCAAAGGACAAGTTGCTTGCATGTTGGGAGCCATTTTGATGTATTGAGAATTTGACATCATTAATGAAGTTGTCACTCATTGGAAACAGACCCAGAGACGTAGCCCAGGATGGATCAACTTCATTAACAATTTCATCTTTATCTTGTCTCTTATATTTCTGCTATTCTTCTCTTCACTTCCACAATTCGTAATTGTTCACTAAGTGCTTTTGAGTATTGAGTAAAATAATTTCAGTTTTATAACTTGCAATTAAGTCATAATTTCCATATCAAGTTTGGTATCAGAGCAGGTTTGACAAGAATTGCAAGTGGTGAATTCTAACCAGGCTTAAACTCAAGCGTGATGAATTATCCCTTGAAGAAGTTAATTTGGAAATTGGATGTGTATTTTGAAGGTGGGAAATTGAATCAACAAAAGAAGGACATCCTTTTGGCTCAGAGGAGGATTTCTTCAAATCCTTCATGACAATGAAGACCATGGTGGATGAATTGTACAAAGATCGAAAGGAGGTCAAGGAAGGTAGTCCATTAGACACAAAAGTAAAAGTTGAAGGAGTAGGAGGTGGTGGCGACCCTTCCAAAAACTCATCCATCCTCGTCATCCTCATCCTCTTATTCTAGTTTGAGTGAAAGTTCTTATTCTTCTTTTTTAAATAATCACTCTAAGAAAACTTCTCCTTATTTTCCTTTATTAAAACTTGATGCTAAGTTTGATTTGTCAATTTATGATGACGACTTAATGCAGAGAAGTTGCATAACTGTAACACGCATCTTGAATTTTATTGTAGGATTTAGAATGTTGTTGATGAAAATGCAAAGATCCAACTTGCCACTCTTTGACTGGGAGGCACAACCTTGATTTGGTGGGAGAGTCAAACTCAAGAAGATCTTTCTCGAAAGGGTAAAATTATTTCTTCTTGGTCTGAGTTTGTTACTACATTAAAGAAATAGTTCTATCCATTAGGTTACATACAACAATCAATGATGGATTGGAAAAACATAAGTCAAGATAAAGGAAAAAACATTCAAAGCTATACTCAGGAATTTAGGAAGAAGGTCTTATCTTTTGGAATTCCTTTGTATACACCAGAAATGCTTCTCGATTATATTGGTGGTTTGCATAGTTATCTTCGATGTACTATCCTCATGTTTAATTTGACTAAATTGGATGAAGTCTGTGTTCAAGATACACATATTGAATCTACACCACAAAAGGAAAGAATTCTCATATTATATGTCTAAGAAACCACACAAGTTTGATGAAAAGAAGTTTAAACAAAAAGGGAAATGAAAGAAGACAACTATGGTGAATAAGGATGGTGAAAGGCCTACATGTTCCCATTGCTAGATGTTGGAAATTGCATCCAGAATTGCAACCAAAGAAGTTCAGAGACAAGGGAAAAAAGAATATTTTCTCTATAGTTCAACAGGATCTGGGATCAGACTCAGGTGATGAAACATATATCACAACTATGGGATTTTAAGGTAAATATTTCAATGCTAGATATAGCTCCTATGTTAAGTATTCTAATTCTAAAAGGATAAATGATGATAAGAAAAGAAGGGAGATTTTCCACATAAGGGTCATAACCAAGCATACCAAAGTAGATACATTGTTTGACAATGGATCTCAAGTTAATCTCATTTTTGAAGCAATTGTCAAGAAGTTGGGATTATAAACCAAACCTCATGTGAAACCTTATCCATTGGGATGGGTGTGTGAGAATGATAAATTGCAAGTGAATAAACAATGCAAACTTAAATTTCTAATTACTTAAAACTTTGTTGATGAGGTTGAATTGGATGTAGTCTCGCTTGACATTTGTGGGATTGTATTGGGTAGTCCATCCTTTTATGACAAGAAATCCATCTTCTATCGAGCAGAGAAAAAGTATCATCTTACTAAATATGGGATTGCATATATAGTGAGAGATCATCGTTTAAAAACTAATCTCTCTCTTGTCATCACAAGGAAAATAAAGAGAATTGTGAATGCTAGCAAAGCTTTTGTACTTATGATTGTGAAGGAAAAATCTATGGATAAATATGATGCTTTCAAAGGTTGTGATCCAGAGCATAAAGATGAATTAGTTAAAGTGATTTCTAACTATGATGAGATATTCCAAGAACCTACAGGATTACCTCCAAAGAGGGAGATTCAACATGAAATACAATTGCAGCAGGATGCTCCTCTTCCTAGCATTGGGATGTACAGTTTGTCACTACTCGAGAATGCAGAGATCAAGAAGTAGGTTCAAGAATTTCTTGAAAAAGGTGTCATTAGACCAAGTACTTCTCCATGCGGGTCACCTATTGTGAAGATTCCAAAGAAATATGGTACATGGAGAATGTGTGTTTATTTTTTATCATTGAACAAAATCACGATGAAGAATTGTTACCCTCTTACTTGTATTGATGACTTGTTAGATCAATTAAAGAATGTAGTTTATTTTACTATGTTACACTTAAGAAGAAAATATCATCAAGTAAGAATTTTGTAAAACCACTTTCAAAACAAAACAAAGATTGTTTGAATGGTTAGTCATTACTTTTGGTTTGTGTAATGCACCTGCGACTTTCATGAGGGTGATGAATGATGTTTTTCGACCATTCATTAATTATTTTGTTATAGTTTAGTTAGATGACATTATTATTTTCAGTAAGACTTGGGATGATCATGTCAAGCATGTTAAACAAGTACTAGATGTATTGAAAAGGGAGAAATTGTATTTGAAGATGTTGAAATGTGAATTTGGTAAGACATATTTTGTCTACTTGGGTTATGTTGTAGGGGGTCGTAACTTGAAGATAGATCCCTCTAAAGTTGAAGTTATTGTAAATTGTCCCAAGACCAATTCTTCAATGGAAGTGAGAAGCTTCATAGGAGGAGTTCAATATTGGTGAAAGTTTATTGCTATCTTCTCATATATTGCATCTCCTTTACATGTTTTGACAAGTGTTAAACATTTTTTTCAGTGGGGAGGAAAGAAAGAGAAGGCCTTCGATACTTTGAAGGAAAATATCGTCACTACAACAATGATAGAATTTCCATATTTGCAACAAACCTTTGAAATTAAAACCAATGATAGTGGATATTCCATGGAAGAAATGTTAATGCAATGTGGAAAACCTATTTGTTACCATTATGAGACATTTTCCAAAGTGGTAATTAACTATCCTACCTATGATAAATAGTTGAATGCTTTAGTGCAAAGTGGAAAGAAGTGGAAAAATTACTTAATGGGTAAATAAATGATCATCCATACCAATCAACAACCCTTACAGTATATTCAATCACAAACAAAGCTACAACAATCAAGGCATTTTAGATGGATGGGATTTTTACAACAGTTTCATTTGGTCATCAGATATAAAAATGGTATAAAAAATAAAGTTGTTGACATGTTATCAGGACCTCCTATTAATGAATCTATTGTTCTTCATCATAATTCTTTAACTCATGAAAGTTATGTGGAACAATATGCTAGAGATGAAGACTTAAAAGATGTATATGAAACTTTGACCCATGGTACTCAAGTAGAAGAATTAGATTATCATGTGAATTATAAATTATTGTATCATCTTGGAAAGTTATGCATTCCCATGGATGAAAGAGTTGATGTAATCAGAGAATCCCACGCTTCTCTCATTTCTGGTCATTTTGGGGTAGGTAAAACAATAACACAGTTGAAAAGATATTTTTACTAGCATCAAATAAATGAAACTATATCCAAGTATGTAAAATGGTGTGCTATGTGTGCCACTAGTAAATCAAGCAATGGGAAATTGGGTTTGTACACTCCACTTCCTATACCTTCTCATCCATGGGAAAGTGTGTCTATGGATTTTTTGGGAGGATTACCTTTGTGTAAGAGAGGTCATGATTACCTGTATGTTGTAGTGTATAGGTTCAAAAAAATGTGTATTTTGATGCCTTGTAACAAGCAAGTCACATCTGAACAAAATACACATATGTTCTTTCATAATGTTTGGGTTCATTTTGGAATACCCACATCTAGTGTTTCAGATTGGGAATCCCAGTTTCTTGGGAAATTTTGGACAAGTTTTAGGGATTGATGGAAACTAAGATGAAGAAGAGCATTGCATTTCATCCACAGAATGATAGATAGACAGAGGTGGTGAACATAACAATGGTACATTTGCTTCGAGGATATTGTAGTAAACATCCTAAAATTTGGGATGAACAACTGCACTATGTACAAAATACCTACAATTGTGCCATGCATTATTCTACACAAAGATCGACATTTGAAACTTGTTTTGGATATCTGCCTAAGTATCCTTTGGATTTTTATTTCAGAAGTGATGTTGAAGTGGATGGGAAAGGTGATGCAAACAAGGCCATGAAGTTCATCCAAAGGATCCAATTGGTGCATCAAGAAATACAAGAATAGTTGGAGAAGATCCAAGCCAAGTACAAGGCAAGTCATGATAAGCATTGGGTGGATCATCACTTTCAAGTTGGTGATCAATTTTGGTTACATATCAGAAAATATAGGTTGAAAGGTGAAGGTAAAAAGATCAAACAAATCAGGTATGGTCCATTAACAAGTTTGGAGAATATTGGTACTAATGCTTTTCGATTAGATTTACCTCCATACATGCAGATGTATTCAATTGTAAATGTTGAGAACCTAAAACTTTATGAACCTCCTATGGTCATGGATCAGGATGAGAGTATTCAAGTTACTTTTGTTGATGATTTTACTCTTGAATACTTAAATGAATTGCAGGAAGATGTTATCCTTAACAAGAATATCAGGACTTCACATAGAGGTGATGTGGAGTACCCTCGAGTGGGTATGAAAGGAGTACATCCTAGCAAATCATGATGTATGGAAATCAGGAAAGTGAGGGAGCTACACCCTCACTTACTTGCTGAGTAAACCAACATTTTGGTAGTCCAAAAGCTTCCAGTGGGGAGGATTGATCGAGGTGGATTTTGACCCCTAAAAATTGAAGTTCTCAAATGCTAATGAAACATTATCCATGATGAATATCTCACTGAGATATTTCTAACACAAATTGAACATTCTCAAAAGAATGTCATATGAGAAAGTTATGGCAATATGAAGTTTTGGAAAAACAAGAAAAAGGGATAATAGAGGTAACACATGGAATCAACAGAATGTGACACGTGGCACTATATGGATGTTTACATGGAATTTATAGATGCTAATGTGGTAGTTCATACTAGACCGTATGGACGATGATGTGGTAGTATGATAGGCTGACGTGGTAGGACAAGTGGTAGTATGATAGGCTCGTGTGTCATGTTGACATGGCATTGATGTGGAGTTGATGTATGCATGTGATTGTGCAACTTACATGGCAGGGTGATTGTGCAGCTTATAGGGCTAACATGTGGCAACCCCATTTTTTCCAAAAATGGCCTTATCATTTTGGAATGGTTGATGATGATAATGAAACCTAGACCTATCTGGTAACAACCAACAGTTTTGATCGATAGACCGTCGACAGAACTTGTTTGGGATCACAAAAAATATTTATTTAAAATTGTATGGTTGTAATAATAACCCAAATGGGGGAGGTTTGTGGGCTTGACCCCATGAACTCCGCCCACATATTCCATATTATAATAAAAAACCATTGTATATAACCAATCCACCAACGTTTTGATTTGGTTTGGTCAATGTAATATTTATTTTAAGTATTCTGGTTGCAATGGTTAGCCCAAAATTGGCAGGCCATGGGTTTGACCCTGCACCTCCCATATAACAACCAACACATTTGACCATTGCACCATATTCATACGACTTGTTATGGAATGGAACCATAATATGTTTGTTATCACAATATTTTATTAGTATGAAATAACCCAAAGGCCGTGGGTTGAATCTTGGTTTATTTTCATATAAGGCATATGATTTTTCCATTTCACCATGGTTCATTTTGGTAAAGAATTGTTATAGTATTTTTTTTATGAAAATGTATTTCATGCATAGAAAACTTTCGAAAAGAGGGTTTTAGGACTAGTTTTTGGCAACCTAAGTGTGGAGGTGTTTATCCATTATGCCAAATCCAATTGTAGTAGATCATAGGATAAGTTGCTTACAGGTTGGGAGCCATTTTGATGTATTGGGCATTTGACATCATTAATGAAGTGGTCACTGATTGGAAGCGGACCCATAGATGTAGCCCAAGATGGGTGAAATCCATTAACAACCTCGTCTTTATCTTGTCTCTTATATTTATGCTATTATTCTCTTCAATTCCTCAATTCTTAATTCTTCACTAAGTGATTTTGAGTATTGAGTAAAACAAGTTCACTTTTATAACTTGCAATTAACTCATAATTTTTAGATCACCGATGTGTTGCATTTTCTTCCATACAAGGCTTCAAACGGGCTCATCTTCGATAATCCTTTATACCCATTGTTATAAGCAAATTCAACTAAATGAAGATAGTACTCCCACTTGGAAGGTTGATCCATTACATACATTCTTAGCATATCTTCAATTATTTGGTTGACCCACTTCGTCTGTCCATTTGATTCTGGATGATAAATTGTGCTAAAATTCATATTTTTCCCAAATCCTTTGAACAACCCTTTCCAGAAATTGGAAATGAACTTGGTATCTTAGTCAGATACAATTTCCTTAGATACACCATGTATCATGTTAGGAACCAAATATCAATATAGCATAGAAAAACCTCAGAATAAGTACTCAACGCCTTGAAAAAGAGAGAAATTCAGATAATAATCCTCTTCGAGGGGGAAACCTCCTTATGCCCACATAAATGTCCAAATACAAGATGATTCCAAATGAAAATGTCTCCTTGGTATATATAGGAGACTAGGAGGTACAATTACAACTAATGGACTCAAGCTGGCATAAATAAAATAACATTACTAATGTAATATTCCCCAATTAAGGGGTAATGAGCCACTATTTAGGGCTTAGCATGCCCCTCCCCTTGAGACAATTGTTGTCCGCAATGCTTGAGTAACTCTGGATGCTTCTTTATAAAAGACTCATCTTCCCAAGTGGAATCTCCGGCTGGTAGTTTCCTCCATTTAATGAGATACTCTGAAATGGATCTATTCCTCAGCTGGCGAATTCTTATGTCAGTGATGACTTTAGGCTCCAATATGATTTTTCCTTCCTCGTCAAGTTCTGGAAATATAGTTTGAACTGGGAGCTTGTCACCTATAACCTTATTTAAGCATGAAACATGGAAAACTAGGTGTACTCGTGAAGATGTAGGCAACTCCAATTTGTATGCCATAGTACCAATCTTTTGCAACAACTTATAAGGGCCATAGTACTTTGGTGATAATTTATTATCCTTATTGAATTGCTTAAGGGAAATTTGTTTGTATGGTTGTAGTCTTAAAAATACCCAATACCCTACTTCAAAACTTCTTTCACTACAATGTTGATTTGCTTGTTGTTTCATGCGATTATGTGCCATGTTCAGGTTCTCCTTTAATATTTGGAGAACTTGTTGTTGATGCTCAATGTGATCTTCCACTGCTTGAACATTAGATTTTTCTTTTAGAGAAGAAGTGATGG
>SNQJ01S0049423.1:7117-29631 GCA_010110895.2 Picea sitchensis | reverse complement strand
GAAATAGCATATCGGGCAAAGTCCCTGAATGGATTGTGGATCTTTCAAATCTCCGCATACTCGTTCTCAGATCAAATAATTTGGAAGGTGAGATACCAATCCAGATTTGCTACCTTCAGAAACTCCAAATTCTTGACCTGGCAATGAACCGTCTATCTGGTTCGATACCACAATATCTCTCAAACTTATCGACATTGAGGAATGGATATTTCTCAAGTTCGCGCTCCACTGCTCTTCGATACGCAAATTTCTACAAAGAAGAAGTTCACCTCATGGTCAAGGGTCAGGTATGGGCGTATAAGTACATCCTCTCTACTTTCACTTCTCTGGATCTCTCGGCAAACAACCTTAGTGATCACATCCCCGAGGACATTGGATATCTCAAAGGTTTACATTCTTTAAATCTATCGCACAATCACCTGACCGGAGCCATTCCAAACGATCTTGGCAAGATGACAAATTTAGAAGCTTTGGATGTCTCTTACAACCAGTTATGGGGAAGAATACCTGGAACATTTGCAGATCTGGACTTCCTGGGCTATTTAAACCTATCAAATAACAATCTTTCTGGGAGGATTCCAGATCTACCACATTTCATGACATTTGAGGGGTCTTCATTCTCGGGTAATCCGGAGCTTTGTGGGCGTCAAGTTCAAAGAAATTGCAACGATCAGACTTCTACTTCCGCCCAGGGAGAGGAGGGCGACGAGAGTCTGCATTGGTGGGACATGTGGGAAGTTGGAATGGGAATGGGGTTTGTAATTGGCTTTGGAAATGTGATCGGAGCGTTAGCTCTCAGCGGGCGATTGAGGACGAAATACTATCAGTTTGTGGATGACTTATTCTACTAAGCAACCATACACAATATGCTTCGTTTACGCTGATTGTATATAAAATACTTACGCGCTCCAAGCACCCGTCTTAACACAGAAATGTGTTACGGAAATCTAATTTCTGTCAATGTAATGGTAATGAGGGTTTTAGGTTTTTGCTAATCAGCCCTTCTCTTGATAAATTATAAACAATAATGTATTCTGCTTTATTTCGAAGGTCTCCTTCCCTCTACGATGGTGTACCATTGAGAATAGGGCTTCAAGTTTTGGATGAGTGTAAATGTATATTTATACCTTTTGAGCATTATACAGATTTAAAGGTTTAACGTACTCTATTTTATAGAATTTTTATATTAAACTCTAAAGCATTATCAATAGCTTATTTCCTTCCTGGTTTGATTGTTCTGTGTCCAGCTTTGCTAATGATAAATAATAGACTGCTCTTGACCTCTTAATTAGCTCGTTCACCAATTTTCCCCTTCATTCCATTGGTATATCCACTTCCCCTTTAATCTGCCACTGTGATTCACCTCTAGAGTTTGTAGTCCTGGGTGGGATTTCTTCACTGTTCCCTTCCAAGACCCCTGTAGTCAAGAGGAACCTGTTCCAAACCATTTCGATTTCACATTCTGTGTAGATTGGCGTTAATCCACAGGAAACTAGTAGATTGGCTTGTCTCAGTAGAGGTAGATTGGCGTTAATCCACAGGAAACCAGTAGATTGGCACAGTAGAGGTAGTCCAAAGAGTGCACCCCGCTCACGGTACAATCCGAACTAAATACTGGACTATATACAGAATGAGATGGTGCAGTAGAGGGGGTTTCCATCCCATTACAATAGAGCCTAAGAAACCGAAAATTCCGATTCCGACCGGAGACAATTAGGCAGTTGGATGTAGAAAGTAAATATGTGGAAGGAAATAAAAAAGCTATCAATTTCAGTTATATGAAGAATTGAAAGAATCAGTTGGTAATGGTTTGTAACTCTTGATTCTGGGTCTCTTAAGTTTTATAAGACACGTATTCAGTAAATAGAGATAAAAATATTTTATTCTATTTTTATTATTTAAATTTTCTTATTTTAAATGATAATATATATGTCCTTTTAATTGTGGTCTCTTAAGTTTTATAAGACACGTATTCAGTAAATAGAGATAAAAATATTTTATTCTATTTTATTATTTAAATTTTCTTATTTTAAATGATAAGAATATATGTCCTTTTAATTGTGTGAATAGTTATTTTTTTATTTTACAGCATAATTACACAAATGCTTTGAATTATGTGGGCAAATCATTTTTTATTTCACATTAAAAAAATACAAATACTTTCAATTATAATAAGGACAATTCATTCAATCATTATTTTATTTTAAGATGATAAAATATATTTATTATTTTATAAAAGAAATTATTTTTAAAAATACAAATTAACAATGTTAAATTATGAGTTTGATTTCTTATGTTGATTATTTCTTTAAATTTTTCAATGTAATACATTTTGATTCCAATGTAATACATTTCAACAATGTAGAATCATACTTGAATAGTAATAAGCATGTAGATACATAAGCATGGACATCAACAACACATATACCTTTAAACCTGAGAAAAACCCCAACAAACGATCTTCTTTTATTGCATTAATAATGTATGATCACTTACAAATATCCACCATGAAAAATCTGTTCTTAAATGAGCTTGCCAAAATGATTTTGACTTGATTGTGTAACCTGTAAAAGCAAAGAGAACTTGTTGTCCTAATCTATTGTTAGATATCAGCACTGTGGACAAAATTCACACGCTGCCTTAGGACTCCTTTGCTTCCTTTTCTGTCGATATATATCAGCACTGTTTGCAGGTTGCCTTCGTTGTCTTTTGGATTGATATACACAACACTGTTTGTAGGGAACTTCATTGTTTTTTGGACTGATATACACAACATTGTCTGCAGGGCACATTTGTTGCCTTAGGACTCCTTTGTTGCCTCTCCTCCTTCACCCTTACTCTGCATAACAAGTGTGTAGAATGAGGGGTCGACCTTTGCTTATAAAGGAGTGGAGAGGAGAAGAAGATGGCTCGAATTAGCAGCTTGAATGCAAACTTGTCATAACTCAGCTTTACACTTGAGTTCGAAATTAGAACTTGACTTTATACTTCAATTAGAAATCCAACTCGCCCTTGTGACTTGGCACTACATGTGAACTAACTCAACATGCACATGTCATGCATGCATGCACTGCATGTCATGCATGAAACATGCAACTAGACATGCATGCAACATGCAAAATGCAAAAAACTTGACTACTTTGACTTTGACCTAGACATGAAACTTTGACTTTTACAACTCGACTCTTTACATGACAATTCAAATTTCTTTTCATGGTGGATAATGTTACACGTGCCAACGCACTAGATAAATACAATTATATCATTTTCAATATTAGGAAAATCGTTTGTTTCTAGCTCATAGGAATTTTATGTTTAACCTAACTTTTGCTAGATGCCTTGAATTTTGCTCATGGCTCACAAGGCTTGACTAGGCTCATTGAGGTTGTACGTTCCCCCTAATTTTTGCACTAGTTTGTCTATGCTCACAAAGGTTGTACGTTCCCCCTGACTTTTGCACTAGATTGTCTATGCTCACAGAGGTTGTACGTTGTAATACCCCAAGGACGAGCCCCAGTTATATTGTTGAATTGTAATTATGTTTATAGGCTGGTGAGCTGAGCAATTATAAACGGAAGACTTTGTTGGCCCTTGACCAAGTAGTGGAAAACCTTGGTCATGGTTGACCATTTTTGGGACTTCGATAGGCTGGTCGAAGGCGGAGCGTAAGGCAAAGCGGAGATCGCGGGATCTCGACCCTTTTTTAGGGAATTTTTGGGTTGAGGGTTTATATAACGGGTATGGGATGTCGGCCCATGGGTTTACCCATGTTTAGGCCCATTTTGTAATGTATAAATATAAGGCTAGGCGATGTAAGAAGTAACTAGTTAATGATTGGCTCAGTGCATGACTAGTTGGCTAAGTGCAAGATTGTGTTGAAAACTTGCAGAGCTAAGTGCAAGTGATTGTAAGAAGTTCATGTGTAGACTGTGTAAGAAAGCTTTGTGCTTGAACCTAGCTCAGGGAAGGAGGATCTGACGAGGTGCGCGCAGATCTCCTGTCCTATGCGAAGTGGGTTTTGTGGCTCTGTGCATGTAAGAAGATTGACATAAGACAATAAAGAATAAGAAGAGTTGGTGGACGTAGCTCTACACTGGGGTGAACCACGTATATCCTATGTTATGGTTGCTTTGTGCTTTAGGGTTGTTATGTGATTGTTGTGATTTATGCTTAGTGTTTTGATCTGTATGTTGAATACATATGATATAGTATCTTAGTGCTTAGTGATGTGAATGAATGCCAGATCTGATCTATTTCTATGTGTTAAGTGCTTGGATGTGTCAGATCTTGTTGAATACTGTGTTGTTCTGTAATTAGGGTATGGACCTGCGATGTGGATAAGGGTTAAATACCGATGAATATTAACTGCTAAGTGCTCTGTTAAGTACTCTGATCATAGATTTGTGTCCCATCTGGGTTGTGACACTTGAGTCTTGCAACCACCCCTGCCTCTACCTCGGGTGAGACTTCATCTGTTTCGTAGGTGTTGTCGAAAGGGTTGGTAGTTAGGGTTTTGTTGGTGCACTGTTGAAGCGTTGAGCCTTGGGTCTGCCCCTGTGCCAAAAAATGGTTCCGTTGCCGGGACCTGAAACTGTGATTGCTGGGAACTGAAGAGAAGAAAAAACTATGTGTGTAGATCTGCTACTTTAGTGCGCAATATTCTACTTGACTTGCGAAGCTCTGTGCTAAGAAAAGAATCAGATCTGAAGAAAAGAGGTAAGATCTTAAAGCTTTGTGTTCTGAGAAAGGTAAGGCAAGTGAAAATTTTTGTTTCAAAAGAATGGATCTAGGAATACTTGATAGACTTTGTCCTAGTCTGAAAACTAGGGCACAACTAGAAGAAAGAAGATTTGATATGAGTAGATCTGATAGAAATAGTGAAAGATATGTTATTCCTATGCATAGAAAGAATGTCTGGACTAACAAATGGATGGAAGATCCTAGAAAGATTTTTTTGCAGGTTAGTTACTGTGATCCTAGTACGCAGTACAAGAAAAGTTGGGGATCATTTAAAAGAAAGAGAGGATTAACTCTTTGTTACATTTGTAGAAGACCAGACCATCTTGCTAAGGAATGCCTTGGTAGAGGTCGTAGTTTTCTTCGTTGTAAAGCTATGGACCATGAAGTTTTGGATTTCCCTAGAATGATTGATAAAGTTGAAAAGATGAATATGAGACAAGAAAACCATGAGACAAGCCAAGAAACTAAAGATATGATAGAACCCCAAAAAGAATCAGAGACTGTATTATTACAGATGAAAGAAACCTTGAATGATCACATAGACATCAACTTATCAGAGATCTTAAAAGAGAAGGAGTGTATAGAAACAATAATATGAGACTTCGACATAGACTGTGTTCTAGATAAGGAAACACAGGTGAATATTATGACAGAAAGAACTTGAGAAATTTTGAGAAATCCTGCTATGGTTTTTTCATTGGGAGGAATATGATTATTTAAAGGGAAGATGATAACCCTATGTGGAAGACTTACCCAGATAACTATGAGCGCTCATGTCACTTCGACAGAGGAAGAATTTGAGGTTGTTAAGTTTGTTTAGAACAACGCCCCGTTTGCTATTTTGCTAGGAAAGACCTAAATTGAGAAAGATCGGATACAAAGGAAACAAGAAGAGGAAGACCTAGAACATAAAAAGCAAGAACTAAGAAATTTCATGGCTAGAAGAATAGCGCACTTAATAGAAGTACAATAGGACAAGTCGAAGCAACTAAGAGCCAGAGACCGGGCTGTCGAAGTTGATAGAACACATGAAGACTTGAAACACTTATCCATACATGAGAGTAGAGCACCTACTCCAGAAAGAGAGGACGTATTACTCTTGAACACTTCAAAAGACCCTCAATAGCGTGAAGTTACTATGCCAAGGGGAGATAAGAACAAGAATGGAAATAGGAACTCAATGACTCAGATTATAGGGAAGAAAGCCAGAAAGCTCAGCAAGAAGAAAAAAGGTTAGAAAAACTGCAGAAGTTCCATAGAGGACTTCGTAGAAGGAAGGTCTGCAGAACTTGAACTTCGTCGGGATAGCAGAACAACGAAGATTGACACTTCGCCACGATGAAGCAATATGATCGTTGAAGGCATCTTGACCATTAGACCAATGCTCCAGAACGGATAGAAACGTAGTTATGGCTGGAAAGATCGTCATTAGACCGTTGGGACTACGCCATAACGGATGTAATTGAATTGATTGAGGCATTCCTAACTGTTGGAGGAATCTGTTACGATGTTATCTATTTATCCCATCAAGTATTGCACCGAGAACACTTTTGCAAACATTGATTATTCGATCCCATAGAGAACTAGTTTTTTTCGCGTTGTGCCTATTGAGACCTCGCCACCCATTCTGTTATAGAGTATTTGATCACCGACCTGATCTCGAGCATGCATGTCGGGTGACTTCAACATAGTAGAGAAATCCGTCGAAGAGATCCTCATAGACCTCATGGCTGAGAAGGTCATGTCCACAGGAGTCCAAACCTCATCGACGAGAGGAGCGCAAGCATCCCTGTCAACTGCTCGTGGATCTAGACCATTCTGAGATGCGACAAAGAAATGAACCAAGCATCGTGATGACTTGGTGAATGCGAAGCTCATCCCATCTATCCTTCCCAACTACATCCCGCCTCTAGCTGGCACGGTTAGTCGTGACAGTGTCCCGAGGGACTTCAACCACACTTTGATCACTACGTACCTCCCAAAGGGGATATGCGCAGTAGGATCACAACTAGGAAATGTTATGACGTTGAAGATCAATGAATTCAACTTGGGTGACCGCAAGAACTATGGCATGCTCGCCCCACATAAGTATTTGACCAAGACAAAGGGGAAGAAGTCAAAGATCATCCCTCAGCCGCGGACCATGGACATCGCAAGGTCCACCATTATTAACGTGATGAAGATACCACATTTCGGCATACATCAGGAGGTTAATGCGTGCATTAAAATTTTGCTGTCATGCTTCCATGGCGGTTATTTGTGGCTGGAAAGACACATCACCGTAGATCCGGCGTTGATCCATCGGATCACCGGATTAAGCATGCAAGGACCAGACCCACAAGAATTTTATCCAGGGAAGGGTGCATTTCGCACCCTGGCGCATAAAATTAAAGATACCTATGACGATGTGGAGAAGGGGAAGCGAGGCTACAAGGTAGCCTCCATCCAGAATGGCGCAGTGCACCTAGCCTGCCAGTTGATCGTTGGTAAGCTAGTAAGGAAGAAAAGACCCATGTAGGTCATGGGGTTCGTTGTTGACCTCGTGGGAAAATGCATTGAAGGACTACAGAGGAACTCGGCGAACTATCTTGTCAACTAGCTAGAACAAGACTGCCACAAAGCTTAGGACCAGGGCTATGAGTTCCATTTCAGTTGGTTGTTGATCCTCATCGCCTTCATTGCTTGAGAGATGCCAGAAGGAGTGACCTTCCTTGAAATTGAGCCATCCGAACCCCTACCTATGAATTTCACTACGCTCTGGTACTCGAGTGACATGGCTAAGCAATGACAGTCAAACGCGGTGTTCCACACCTATTACCTGCAATTGAAGAGGGATATTGAGTCTTTCCCTCATATGGCGTTGAACACCCTACACAGGTTCAGAGCATTTTTGAAGTTCCGCGCAGATAGACATTTTATTTATATCACTGCACGCGCAGACAAACATAAAGAAGAGCTCCAATCTTATTATAAGCTCACAGAGGAGGACATGGAAGAAATAACTAAGGATTGGCCTGTAGAGTTCCTTATCCTAGTCGACTAGGAAGAAGTGTTTGACCCCGACCTCATCGGAAGTCTTGTGGTTACTTGCAAAGAGTATGATGCACCCAACAGTAGTAGAAGAAAGAAGAAGGAAGAGGTACATGAGCTGAACAACGCATCATAAGAGACTACTTCAGATTCACCTGGAGGAGGAGGAGGTGATGAAGTAGACAAAGAAGAGGACAAAGGAGAAGAAGACAAACATAAGCAAGGCGAAGTAACACCACCTAGGGATCCTCTTGATGAAGCTGAGACATCCAAGAAAAGAAAGGTTTCCCCCATGAAAACTACATTGCGAAAGTAATCAAAAGCCATTAAACCATAGATGCAGACTATGCTCACAATGAATGACATATATCTCATCATTGTCGTTGTATTAGATACATCGGAAGATATTTTACAGTGCAACGAATCCAAGCAAGAAACCATGTATGATAGAATCAGAGCAGAGCTGAAAGGGGTACAACAAGCCCTCTACTCCAGCCGTGCAATATCCATTGCGCCACTGTCATCAGAAGGAACAAAGTTGAGAGATGAGCCTACCCAGCTATGCAGAATAGAAGATGTGATCAAAGCTCACCTTCGTCATGTCTAGGAGGAAAAAGAGCAGGCCACAGAGGCCTTGAAGCAAGCACAAGAGGAAGCCATAGAGCAACGTCGGGTTGCGTAGCAAGAAAAAGATGACATCCAAACCAAGTTTGTAGAGGATAGAGCGCGGATCCAAAAGGAGAAAGAACAATTGCTCGTAGAGTAGATTGGATTGAAAGAAGCAGTCAATAGATAACTTCACTCTGTGACGAGCTTAGAACAGGTGCAAGAAGACCCAGTGGAGGATCAAGTGGCGAAGCTTGCTGAAGCCATTCAACAACTCCAATAGAGAGTAGCAGAACTAAAGTTACAAGCAGTACCAAGCACTCTGCAGGAAGTGCAAGACTAGAGAGAAGAAACTACCCGGAGCACAGTCCAAAGAATCAAATCATTGGCCTTAGAATGCAAACAACTCAGCAATCGAAGTGCGCAGAATTACGAGTGTCTTGCAGAGGACCCCGAACTAAGGACATTGGAGTCTTAGCTCTAGGAGGCAAAGCAACAAGCAACCTCAGTGCAAGCACAGTTGAAGCCTCTGTCAGCGGTCGAAAGGATGAAAAGATCTCAGGAACAATGCATGGTTCAACAACATGTCCATTCCATATAGAGCAAAGTCATGGAAGTGACTCAGCTACTCTAGCCTGTGCAGGATGAAGCTTGTACACTTTTTGAGGAAATTGAAGGACGAGGTGCAAAACTAGAACAAGTGGTCACCAAAGTAGAACAACGCTTGGAAGGACCTATGACGAAGAATATTATTCAGGAGTTCATTGAGAAGGAGGCTCTGGCGAAGCAACATGTCGAGGCGGATCGAGCTAAGCTCGAGGCCTTTGAGGCAGAGTTACCCAGATTAGAGTGACTCGGGCCGAGTCATAGGTGAGTGTTGGGGGCCTGTTGTCCCTTGACCAAGTAGTGGAAAACCTTGGTCATGGTTGACCATTTTTGGGACTTCGACAGGCTGGTCGAAGGCGGAGCGCAAGGCGAAGTGGAGATCGCGGGATCTCAACCCCTTTTTAGGGAATTTTTTGGTTTAGGGTTTATGTAACGAGTATGGTATGTCGACCCATGGGTTTACACATGTTTAGGCCCATTTTGTAATGTGTAAATAGAAGGATAGATGATGTAAGAAGTAACTAGTTAATGATTAGCTCAGTGCATGACTAGTTGGCTAAGTGCAAGATTGTGTTGAGAACTTGCAGAGCTAAGTGCAAGTGATTGTAAGAACCTTATGTGCAGATTGTGTAAGAAGGATTTGTGCTTGAACCTAGCTCGGGGAAGGAGGATCTGACGAGGTGCGCGCAGATCTCCTGTCTTATGCAAAGTGGGTTTTGTGGCTCTGTGCATATAAGAAGATTGACAAAAGACAATAAAGAAGAAGAAGAGTTGGTGGACGTAGCGCCACACTGGGATGAACCACGTATATCCTGTGTTATGATTGCTTTGTGTTTTAGGGTTGTTATGTGATTGTTGTGATTTATGCCTAGTGATGTGATCTGTATGTAGAATACATCCGATATAGTAGTTTAGTGCTTAGTGATGTGAATGAATACCAGATCTAATCTATTTCTATGTGTTAAGTTCTTGGATGTGTTAGATCTGTTGAATACTGCGTTGTTCTGTAATTAGGGTCTGGACTTGCGATGTGAATAAGGGTTAAATACTGATGAATATTAACTGCTAAGTGCTCTGTTAAGTACCGTAATCACAGATCTGTGTCCCAGCTAGGTTGTAAACACTTGAGTCCTGCAACCACCCCTGCCTCTACCTCGGGTGAGACTTCATCTGCTTTGCAGGTGTTGCCGAAAGGGCCGGTAGTTAGGGTTTTGTTGGTGCACTGTTGAAGCATTGAACCCCGGGTTTTCCCATGTGCCAACATACTTATATGTTTATTAAGCAGGACAGCCTAGATGCTTAAGGTGATGCTCAAGGCCATGAGCCTGATTTTGTATATGTAATTATGAAGATCATTAATAAAATATACACATCGTTGCATGTAGACCGACCACGAAGAAAGAGTGATGGGGGACTAAGCCTCCAAAAGGTTGGGTAAGGGAGGAGGCTAAGTGTGTGGGCCTAGGGGCTAATCTAGGGGGCTTACCTTTAAAGGGGATAATAATTTATTATTTCCTAAAGGCTAAGGTGGACAATTGATCAGTGTTGTCCTAAGTTCCTGGAAAATGAGAATATGCTAAGTGGAGTGCATGCAGCTCCAGGAGGACAGGTGTTGACCTGGGCACATGCAGTTAAAGTTGAAGAGTCAGCTCGTGTTGGAGGTTGGCTGGCCATTCTCCATCAGGTTCACTTTCCATTTGGGAGCTTCTATCTAACCTGTTTGGGGTTCGCTTCCCATACAACCATCCTCCGTCAATCCCATTTCGCCTCTATTATCACCCTCTACATACCCACTGACATCCGAGAAACCACTCACGGGAGGGGGAAAAACCGATCTATGTTACCCTGTGAAACCAGTATGTTCGCACTGGCCAAAATCGAGTTTGTACCTTAATCGTTTTTTTTTTTGGGGGTTCTTTCCTTTTGTTTTCCTGAGTTGTATTGACTAGCTGTTGTTGTCCTCGCCTTGTTGGATCTGAGTCGAGGATTGATTGAAGAAGCAGGTTGTCAGGCCTGTGAGCAACTCTCTCTAGGTAAGAGAAGTGTGCTGAGGAGGTGAGTCTCCTGGAGAGAGTCCCGTAGCTACTACAACGCTCTGAGAATTCTGGTTCGTCTTGTTGCTGAAGCCCAAGGCAAGGGAGGTGAAGCATCCTATGGAATGTGTGACAGTGAAGGTGTATACTCCTGGGGTGAGACAAGAATGTGGGGAATGAGGGTTTGTGAGCAGTGGACGTAAGTGGCTCCTGGGAGAGAATCCTTCCTCGTGAACTGTGTGACTTCCTTATTGACCTTGCCTAGCCCAGGAATCCTTTGCCCGATGGAGTTTAGTCCCGGCTCGAGGGTGACCTACTGCTGAGAGTGATGAGCAGTGTGGTCTAAGGCTGGGAGGTTCGTGGAAGGTCTGCACGCAGTTGGTGGATTTACTCCAGTTAAAAGATAAGTATCATTTCCATGCTTAATTATATATGTTATGCATGCTTGTTTCTTTGAAATGTTATCATGTATTCCGTTGCATGTATGAATTACTATTATTTCCACTTGAGTCTGTATGATAGCAGTGTCTCTATGGTGTTTGATTAAAACTCATTAAATATGCATGTTATGTATACTATATGTTCCGCAGTGGCGTTTCCCTGGCCCGTAATGGCTGGGTACACTACAGATTGGTATGCGATCTAAGTAATGTGTCATAGTAGAGGCGTTGCCTGGCCTGTGGATGGTCGGGTACACTACATATTGGTATCAGAGGCAATATTTTCAACACTGATCTTGGATGGTCCATGTTAGTGAAAATTGAAGCAAAATTTTCGGAAATAATTGTTGTCGAAGTAGACAAAATTCAAAGTCAGGGCAAAGGTTCAAGAACTAAGTCTGGATGGGATGGATAAATGGTCTTAGGACCTAAGGTTTCAAGTGGAAATTATGTTTGTAGGAACCAATTTTGAACCTCAGAACATTCATGAGTGCTAAGAAGTTGCCTTGGCCATGTTACGAAGCTCAGGTGGTGTAGCGGTATTGTAAACCAGGACCGACGTGGTATTGGGCTGCAGAGTAATGTGGGTTGTAGGATCTGTTCGGAAGGAAGGGAAAACCTTTACAACCATCAGATCTGGAGAAGGTGTAGGAGGGTTATCCTGGAAGCCTTACCGTTAGACTGTAACCTCGGATTTTGGATGTCGGAAGAAGTGGGATGTGCTAATGCACAAACTTACGAAATCCGAAGTTTCGAAGCAAAAGAGAAAACCATAGTTTCAGATTTCGGAAGTTGGGAGAATTAATGTATGCTGAGGGATAACTTTCAAAGTCCAAAGCTCTGAAGCGAAAGGATAAAAAGTGGTGGGGTCGGATGATGTCGCTAAGGGTGACATGAACCTTTCTCGGCATTCCACGTGCCACCTCCTGGGTTGGTGACATTTGTACTATGTAGACCCAGGGGTAAGAGGTCCGAAAACTCGGAGTTTAGAATATTGGAAGGAAGCAAGCGTGAAAAGTTCTGAAGCCTGAAGCTCTGAAGTCTCGAAGCTCCGAATCTCTGAAGCTCCAAAGATCTAAAGTCTCGAAATCCCAATGATGAAAGTCCACAGTAGGTATCAACCGTTGGATGTTGGGTAGACGTGGACCATTGATCCACCCTACTTCGCGAGTTCGTTAGTTTGAAACTCAGAAAGTTGTTGTGATGTGCTTTCAAGACTTCCAAAGCCGTAGGCCTGAAGTTCCGAGTAAGATCTTATCGATCTAGCGCTTGGTTACAGCCCTTGATCGCATGGGTTGGGATCTAAGAGAAAAGTGCTAGTGCCTGAAAATTATAGCAGAGCATATTTCAGAAAGAAGAAATCTACGGGGACTTTTAATTAAATGAGAATCACAGAGAATGAAAACTGGACGTTTTTTCTTGAATCAAAGTAGTTTATGAATGCCCTAAAATTTGTTAAGGGATGATGGACTAAAAAATTTCGGTTGACTGTACATTATGTTTGCAGAGTCAACGATTGGTAGAATCGAACTGAATTGCCACAGAGTGCAGAAAAATGGAGGAGGCACATAATGCTTCCAACTCAGAGAATGAAGCAAGAGGAATGGATGTCCATCTGAGAGTTGAATGATCGAACTCCAATGGGCATGGATAAGAGATAGATAAGGAAGGGCACATGATGAAAATCATTGAAAGATTGTAGAAGGATGTTCAGATCCATCGAGCAGATAACATAAAGCTCATGAAAGAAAGGAATCAACAAGGAGAATTCAACTTAAAGTTGATGCGAAGCCTGGAAAGGATAGAAAGGAATTTGGATAAGGAGAGTGACTCCAATAAATCAAGAAGCGTTAGCAGGCATCATCGTCACTCCCCGAAGTACTCCAAGAGGAGAGCGCACAGTAGTTCAAGCCCATCTCCTACCAGAAAACATAGGAGATCGAGAATGTATGAACTGAAGGGTGAAATGAACAAGATTAAACCTCCTACATTCAATGGAGAGAACAAGAAGGAGGAAGATGTCGAGACATGGCTGCTTGGCATGGGGAAATATTTCCAACTACAGAATTGTTTCACTCATGCAGAAGGAAAAATTGCAATGTATCAACTGGAAGAAAAAGCATCCATGTGGTGGGATCAACTTGTGCAGGTGCAACACATTAAAGATAAATATATTACTTGGAAGCAATTCAAGAAGTATTTCGAAAAGAAATACTTGACTAAGAGATACTATGACAGAAAGATGAAAGAGTTCTTTGAACTCAAGCTAGGTAGCATGCTCATTCATGAATATGAATGAAGGTTTTTGGAATTGTTGAAGTAAGTTCCTTTCATCAAGGATGAGACTGTCAAAATTCAAAGGTATCTGAGTGGACTGCCACCTTCCATTGGTGACAAGATCTGGTATGATGATCCTAAGACTATGGAAGAAACCATAAGGAAATAAAAATGCTTATATGAGCAGCAAAGTGAAAAGCCCACTTTCCGAAAGGCTTGGGAAGACAAGAAGGATTTCAAGATGGATCAGAGGAAGAAGGGAGCTAAGCCATCATTTTTTAGAAACAATCCTCAAGGACAACCATCTTTTAGAGAGCCCAAGAAGGCTAAAGTAGGTGAGGAAATTCCAAGATAGACACCTATGGAATGTTGGGGTTGTAAAGGAAGTCACAGGTACAAAAATTGCCCCCATAGAAGTGACAAGATGAGAACTGTCCACAATGTACAACAGGCAGAAACAGTGGAAGATATGGGCAGTAGAATATCAAGGATCTATGCAGCCCTAGACAACAACCAAGCTGAGTTTCAATCACACATTATTGAAGTGGAAGGTGTGATCAACAACCATGACTTTACTATTTTAATTGATTCAAGGGATAGTCATAGTTATATAGATCCTAGAGTGGTGGAAAGTTTGCATTTACCAAGAAGAAAGCATGGAAAATCTTGGTTAGTGCAGCTAGCTACAGGAGCCAAAAGAAAAGTTACTGAGTTAGTTAAGTCTTGTCCAATGGACATGAATGGATTGAGCACAAAGACAGAATTGAACATTCTACATTTAGGTTCCTATGACTGTATAGTTGGGATGGATTGGTTGGACCAACACCATGTCATCCTAGACTGTCGTAACAAGGCATTCACTTGCCTGGATGAGGAGGGGAATCAAAGAACATTCCAAGGAATTCCCAGAGTATTTGTTGTCAGGGAAATCTCAGCAATGCAGCTGAAGAAGTGCTACAGGAAAGGCTGTCAATTATCTGCATCCCACATGGAGGAGGCACCTAAGGATAAAGTATCAAATATTGAGGACCATGCGGTACTAAAATATTTTGAATATGTATTCCAAGAGGTACCAGGACTACCCCTGAAGAGAGATATTGACTTTTCTGTAAATATGATGCCTGGAGCAGCTCCAGTGTTGAAAGCTCCTTATAGGATGAGTACGCCAGAGCTAAAAGAAATTCAATTGCAGCTTGAATAACTTCTGAAGAATGGGTATATACACCCAAGCATGTCACCTTGGGGTGCCCCGGTCCTGTTCGTGAAGAAAAAATATGGAACCTTGAGATTGTGCATTGATTTTAGACATTTGAAAAAAGTGACCATTAAGAACATGTATCCTTTGCCAAGGATCGATGATCTCTTTGATCAATTGAAGGATGCCAAGATATTTTCAAAAATAGATCTCAGGTCAGGATACCACCAGGTAAGAATAAAGGATGAAGAAATCAACAAGACCACCTTCAAAACAAGGTTTGATCATTATGAATTCACAGTGGTGCCATTTGGGTTAACAAATGCACCCTCTATTTTCATGTGTTTAATGAATGGTGTATTCAGGGAATATCTGGACAAGTTTGTCATAGTATTTTTGGATGACATCTTGGTGTATTCCAAGTTGGAGGAAGAGCATGAACAACATCTGAGGATGGTGTTGCAAGTGCTAAGAGAGCACCAACTTTATGCCAAATTGAGCAAGTGCTCATTCTATCAAATGCGGATCCATTATTTAGGGAATATCATTTCAAGAGATGGGATAGTTGTGGATCCTGAGAAGATATAATCCATTAGTGAGTGGTCAGTGCCAAAGAATGTAACGTAAGTCAGATCCTTTATGGTTCTAGTTGGCTATTACAAAAGTTTCATTGCAGGATTCTCAAGGATATCTCACCCTATCACTTCCTTGCAAAGGAAGGAGAAGAAATTTCAATGGACAAAAGAGTGTGAGAGAAGCTTACAACAATTGAAGCAACTGTTAACTAGTGCTCCAATCCTGAGGATTGCAGATCCAAATGTGGATTTTGTGGTTTTCACAAATGCATGCAAATAAGGACTGGGAGGAGTCCTCAGTCAGAATGGATTTGTAATATGTTATGAGTCTAGGAAATTGAAAGAGCATGAAAAGAACTATGAAACTTGTGATTTGGAGTTGGCAGCCACAGTGCACGCTCTAAAGAAATGGATACATTACGTCATGGGAAAGAAGTTTGAACTTAGGACAGACCATCATAGTCTGAAGTATCTATTTGATCAGGCAACCTTAAATGCTAGGCATAGTAGGTGGTTCGAATTTCTTTGTGAGTATGAATTTGATATCAAGCATATCAAAGGAAAGGAGAACAAAGTGGCTGATGCACTTAGCAGAAGAATGCATGAACTACATGCTATGACCATCAACATGTATCAAATTGATACTAAAGGAAGGATTTTGGAAGTTGCAAATGCAGATTTGCAGTACAGGGAATTTCTAGCAAAGCTACAACAAGGTAAGATGCTACAAAAAGTGTAAGATTATAAATTGGGAACTGATGGAACACTCCTATATAAAAACATAATTTATGTACCTAATTCCCAAGAATTGAGAATTATGATCTTGAAGGAAATGCATAATGTGCCTTATGCTGGGCACCCTAGATATTAGAAAACAGTGGCAACAATCAAGAGCCAATATTTTTGGCCAGGTATGAAGAAGGAAATTGAAAAATACATCGCTAGATGTATGGAGTGTCAAAAGGTGAAGGCTGAGCATAGGCACCCAACAAAGTTTCTACACCCATTTCCCATTCTCGAGTGGAAGTGGGAAGTGGTGACAATGGATTTCATCATAGGATTACCCAGAACAAACAAGCAACATGATTCCATCATGATGGTGGTGGATAAGCTTACTAAAGCTACCCATTTTATTCCATTGAAGACTACTCACAAGACAACTCATGTTGCCGATATCTATATGAGAGAACTAGCAAGATTGCACGATATTCCAAATACAATTGTGTCTGACAGAGACCTAAAATTTACCTCAAAGTTATGGAAGGGTTTATTCAAAGGGTTTGGAACGAATATTAACTTCAACACATCATATCATCTTGAGTTTGATGGGCATACAAAGAGGGTGAATCAAGTGATATAAGACATATTAAGGATGTATGTGATGGAAAACCCATCTAAATGGGAAGACTACCTACACTTGGTAGAGTTTGCCTACAACAATGGATATCAAGCATCACTAAAGATGAGCCCATTTGAAGCACTATATGGTAGAAGGTGCAACACCCCAGTAAGTTGGGATAACCCAACTGACAGAGAAATAGTTGGGCCAAAGTTGATCAAGGAAATGGAGGAGAAAATGCTGAAGATTAAGCAAAACTTGAAGGTTGCCCAAGACAGGTAGAATAGTTATGTTGATAAAAACAGAACCCACAGAGAGTTTAAAGTGGGAGAAGATGTTTTATTGAAAGTAAAAGCTAACAGAAGTTCCCTGAAGTTGGGGAACTGTTCCAAGCTGGCGACCAGATATTGTGGGCCATTTGAAATCCTAGAAAGGATTGAACTAGTTTCATATATGATTGCATTGCCTGCATCCATGACTGTACATAATGTGTTTCATGTTTCATTGCTTAAGAATTATATACCTGATGCTAATCATGTAATTGATTGGAATGTGATTCAGGTGGAGCAAGAAGGTGTCTTGCAAGTGCATCTTGTGCGTATATTGGACCGGAAAAGAAAGCACCTCCGGAATCGAGCCATAGGGCTTGTAAAGGTCCAGTGGACCTGGTATGTTCCTGAGGATGAGACATGGGGGCATGAGGATGCTATTGGGGTAGAATACCCACATCTTTTTGAAGATTTTGGAAATCTTGCTGATGCTATGTAAAAGTTGCACTGAGGATAGTGAAAAAATAAGGGGAGGGGATTGTAATACCCTAAGGACAAGCCCAAGTTATATTTTTGAATTGTAATTATGTTTATAGGCTGGTGAGCCGAGCAATTATAAGCTAAAGACTTATATCTTTATTAGGCTGGAGAGCCTAGATGCTTAAGGCCATGAGCCCGATTTTGTGTATGTAAATATGCAAATCATTAATAAAATATACACATTGCTGTGTGGAGACTGACCACGAAGAAAGAGTGATGGGGGACTAAGCTTCCACAAGGTTGGGTAAGGGAGGAGGCTAAGTGTGTGGGCCTAGGGGCTAAGCTAGGGGGCTTACCTCTAAAGGGGATAATAATTTATTATTATTTCTTAAAGGCTAAGGTGGACAATTGATCAGTGTTGTCCTAAGTTCGTGGAAAAGGAACATATGCTAAGTGGAGTGCATGTAGCTCCAGGAAGACAGGTGTCGACCTGGGCACATGTAGTTAAAGCTGAAGAGTCATCTCGTGTTGGAGTTTGGCTGATCATTCTCCGTCAGGTTCGCTTGCCATTTGGGAGTTGTCGTCTAACTTGTTTGGGGTTTGCTTCCCATTGATCCAACCTCTGTCAATCTCGTTTTTCCTCTGTCGTTGCCCTCTGCATACCCACATATATTCGAGAAACCACTCACGGGAGGGGGAAAAAACCAACCTGTGTTACCCTATGAAACCAATATGTCCACACTGGCCAAAACTGAGTTCGTACCTTAACCATTTTTTTTTGGGTTGTTGCCTTCTATTTTCCTGAGCTGTATTGATGAGCTGTTGTTGTCCTCGCCTTGCTATATCTGAGTCGAGGATTGACTGAAGAAGCAGGTTGTCAGGCATGTGAGAAACTCTCTCCAGGTGAGAGAAGTGTGCTGAGGAGGTGAGTCTCCTGGGGGGAGTCTCGTAGCTGCTACAGAGCTCTGAGAATTCTGGTGCGGCCTGTTGTTGAAGCCTAAGGTAAGGGAGGTGAAGCATCCTATGGATTGTGTGACAGTGAAGGTGTATACTCCTGGGGTGGGACAGACATGTGGGGAATGACATTCTGTGAGCAGTGGACATAAGTGGCTCATGGGAGAGAATCCTTCCTCGTGAATTGTGTGACTTCCTTGTTGACCTTGCTAGCCTAGGAATCCCTTTCCCAATGGAGTTTAGTCCTAGATTGGGGGTGACCTACTACTAAGAGTGATGAGCAGTGCGGTCTAAGGATGGGAGGTTCGTGGAAGGTCTGCACGCAGTTGGTGGATTTACTCCAGTTAAAAGATAAGTATCATTTCCATGCTTAATTATATATGTTATGCATGTATGTGTAATTGAAATTTTATCATGTATTCCATTGCATGTATGAATTACTGTTATTTCCACTTGAGTCTGTATGGTAGCAGTGTCTCTGTGGTGTTTGATTAAAACTCATTAAATATGCATGTTATGTATACTATATGTTCCGTAGTGGCATTGGCTTGGCTCATAATGGCCGGGTACTCTACAGATTGGTATCAGAGCTAAGTAATGTGTTAGAGTAATGGAATTGCCCAGCCTGTAGATGACTAGCTATGTTGCATATGTTCCCCCTGAATTTTTCATTAGACTTACATAGCATATCGTTCATCCTAACTTCTGGTTTGACTCACAAAGTTTATACGTTCCCCTTGGATTTTTTCAATATCTTACAAGACTAGTTGATTATCCAAATCTCCCCGGCTAGCCTTAGGGTGGCCCATATGGCCTCTCATTGGAGAATGAATGTCGATGCTACCAAATTTAACACTCCCTCTCAGCAAGGGAGTCATTCTCAGCCACACCAAGCTTGCCTCTCAATTGCATAAATTATCTCAATGGAAAAGCCTTGGTTAGGATATCAGCTACCTGCTCGCTCGTATCTATGTACTGTATCTTTACAGTTTTTCTCTAGAATAAGTCTTAGATGTAGTGGTACTTCATGTCAATATGTTTTGACCTGTCATCAAATATCGGGTTCTTTGTCAGTTTTATGCAACTTTGATTATCACAGTGAACCACTGTCATCTCGAGCTTGTCACCAAACAACCCAAAAACCAATTTTCTGATCCATACTACTTCCTTGCTAGAATCACTTGTTGCAATGTACTCAACCTCTGCTATACTCTGTGAAATGGATGCATGCTTCATGCTTGACCAAGAGATAATAGTGGATCCTAAACTAAAGTAGTATCCGAAAGTACTTTTCCGGTCCACTGGGATTCCTGCCCAATCAACATTTGCATACCCATGCATAAATAGACCACCCCTGGATGTATATATCAAACCATAGGTAATGGTCCCTCTGAGATATCTAAAGATGTTATTTGATGCCACCTAGTGTATCTGTCTCAGATCAGTCATGAACTGACTCATTGCAATCACTGCATAACCTATATCTGGCATGGTGTGGATCATGTACATCAATGATCCAATCAACTTCCTATACATGGTGGGATCCACCAAATTTGAACTTGAATCAGAATCATGCAACTTCCTCAGGTTGGTAACCATCGGAGTATACATGGATTTGCAATCCATCATACCAAATCTCTTTAGTACATCCACTGTGTATTTTCCTTGTGCCAGAAATATCTCTCCCTGTCTTTGCCACACTTCCAATCCTAGGAAGTAATGCATCAAGCCTAATTATTTCATCTATAATTTTGAGATTAGCTCCCTCTTACACCATGATATTATCCCTTCATCTTCTGTTAGAAATAGATCATCAACATGCCTGATTAGTATAACATGTTGGTTCCCTCTTACCTTGAAGTACAAATTTGCATCAACATCACTTTTCTAAAAGCCCAGGCTTTTAAGAAAGCCATCAATCATGTCATACCAAACTCTGGGAGCCTGCTTAAGACCATACAAGGCCTTCCTTAGCTTGCATACATGAGTGCCTTTGTTATGCAGTACAAAACCATCTCATTGTTCCAAAAAGACCTCATGTTCAATCTTTCCATTCAAGAATGTTGTTTTTACATCCATCTGATGTAGATTCCAACCAAGAACCGAAGTTAATGCAATAATAGCTCGAATGGAGGTATACCTGGATATAGGGGCAAAAGTCTCTTCGCAGTCAATTCCTTCTTTCTGAGTGAAGCCTCTAGCTATAAATATTTTTTTTAACATTTCCACACTCCCATCAACTGCATGTTTGATCTTATAGATCCATTTGTAAGAGACCACTAATTTTTCCTTTGGCCTCGACAGAATGTCCCAGACATTTTTCTTTAGAATTGACATGTATTCCTCAAGCATGGCATCCTTCCATACTTGTAATTTATTTGCTTCTTCAAATGAAGAAATTTTGATATCACTAATGTTGCTCATCAATGCAACATAGCCTCCAAACATGTGAGGCCTCTTACTTTCCCTGAAAGTTACTTTGGGAGCCGTTATCTTTTCTGCTTCCTGCATTGTTTCTTTAAGCCATCCTGGCTTCCTTTTGGCTGGAGGTTCTTCAAGAGTTCTTTCTAACTCTTTAACAAGTTCTATGGGATCATCAGTTGGCCCTTCATGAGGTTCCTCCCTCTGATCATCCGACTCTTCATTTTTAGAAGAGGGTGAAGCTGAATGAACTGTTTTTGATTCCAGCTGAAGCTCTCTGGATTTATTGAATGCGACTTACTCATGGAAAGTCACATCTCTTCTTACCTCTATCTTCCTCTGGCCTAGTACATATATTATGTAATCCTTGTAGTTCTCATTGTACCCCACAAAACCCCTTTTTTTTTCTGAGGGTTCCATCTTTGTCCTCTTTTCTTTAGGGACATGAATATACACTAGACATCCAAATATCCTTAGATGCCCTACTCCATGTTTGATCCTTGAGAAGACCTCTTCAGGAGTCTTGTCCTTCAATATATAATGTGGACACCTGTTTTGAATATACATGACACTGGAGGTAGCTTCTTCCCATAAAGAATTTGGCATATCCTGGTCAAACATCATGGATTTTGCTGCCTCACAAATTGTCACGTTTTTCCTCTCAACAAATCCATTTTGCTGAGGGTTATATGGCACAATCAACTATCTCTTCATTACTGCTTCCTTGTATAAATCCTCAAACTGGAGAGATTCAAACTCTCCTCCATTGTTTGTTCTAAGGGTTTTGATGTGTTTCCCTATATGCTTTTCAATAAAGGATTTATACTCTTTGAATTTATCAAATGTGTCACTTTTATCTTTAAGGAAATATATCCAACATTTTATTGAGTAATCATCAATAAAAATGACATAATACAGACAACCGCTGAGTGTGGGAGATGACATGGGACCACATACATCAGAATGAACCAGATCTAAGATGCCCTGAGCTCTGTTGTCACTACTAGGAAATGCTTTCTTTATATTTTTACCTAGCATGCATCCTTTAAAAATTTCATTTTTACTAAGAGAAATAAAGGGCATGCGACATACCATGTTCTGTAGATCTGGAAGTGATTTGTAATGAAGATGTCCAAGTCTTTTATGCCACAAATCGCTGGATCTAGTCACATCATGAGCCAATGCCTGAACTAATTGTCCTGTCACAATGTACAGTCCTCCTCTACGAGTATGAATGGGTTTTGTTGTACTCAAGTGGCTACCTTTAGCCCACAATAGTGTTTTCCTATCCTTGAAGATCACCCAATATCCCTTGTCCTCAAGTGTTGCAACTGATAGAAGATTCTTCCTGAGCCCTGGAACATACAATACTTCATAAACATGAAGCCTAGACCCAGATTCCAATATGAAGGAGATATAGCCTACTCCCTTTATCTTGTAACATTTGTCATCCCCAAGCTCAACCTTCTCTGCAAAATATTTGTATTGAAATATGATAGGATCTCCTTGTACCATGTCATGTCCTTTGATGCACCACTGTCTACTAACC